>JAODUO010001958.1:30000-37500 GCA_025642075.2 Ridgeia piscesae | reverse complement strand
TGAAGTGTCCATTAATAGTATTCGTTATCGTAATGTTTATCTTTAATTTATGTAAATGGTAAGGAGAGAAATGAAGAGTTCTCCTACAATCTTTCTGAAACAATGTAATTCCCTCATTGCTTCAAAATGTATAATTGTATAAAGGGTTCATCGGTACTTTTTTGAGCAGGACGAATGCTGGATGGAATTAATTTAAGACATCATATGTACTTCTTCTATTGTTCAGACAGGTGGGAATTTCTGCTAGTGATTAACATTAACAGCACACGTAATGGGAACAAACGAATACATTAATAAGTCATACAAATCTGTCATATCTCAAGGTGTATATAACATTGACATTACCTAGACACCTGAGACCGTCACTCCTGTATCCGGCTATACACGAGCACGTGAACCCCCCGTGTGTGTTCGTGCACACGCCGTGACTGCTGTCGCACGTATGTGTTCCCAACGCACACTCGTCCACGTCTAAATAACACGGTGACGACATTCGTCATGCATGGTATACACGCCACAAACATTCGTGTTTCGTACACAACATCCATATTACCATCGACTATTTGAGTATCTAAGTATAGTTAATTATCATATTATTAATCTATTTGTATCTTTTTTATTGTTACTTTATATATATTGTCAAACACGGTGTGTAGTATAAACATTGTTTATTGACTTAGATATACTCGTATGTCCGATTACATTACGACTGTTTAATTAGATTACAAAACGCTACACCCAAGAAGCACCGCGATCCCAACAATATACTGGCAACGATTATATATGATGGTAATAACACAACATATAGCCGACAAATGTTATTACTGATGTTTGACAAAGATTACCATTATCCATTTATTGTTTCACAAACACGTACACGCGCACGCGCACGCGCACGCGCACGCGCACACGCACACGCACACGCACACGCACACGCACACACACACACACACACACACACACACACACACACACACACACACACATGCTACACAGCATTCACATTATACACATATCACAAACCATAAACAAACACAAAAACACACTCAAACCGCAAACACCATACTCACCATAAACACATACGCCGCACACGCCGCACACGCCGCACACGCCGCACGCACACGCACACGCACACGCACACGCACACGCACACGCACACGCACACGCACACGCAGCACACGCACGCACACGCACACACACACACACACACACACACACACACACACATCACACTCTCCTCACATACCACACATGCCAAGTACACACGCGCGCTCCAGCAAACAAACAAAACTTGATTGCGTCACATGCCTATACACTCGTGGCCGAACTTTGTGAAGCCTTCCGCGCACACACATCCATAGCCCGGCTCTCTGTTGACGCAATAAGAGTTCTTCGGGCAGCTGTTCGTGTGCAGACATTCGTCTGCATCTACAGAAGACAACGACGAATAAACATGTGCTTGTAATACACAATACGTCATATTATCTATATTATAAACAAACTACAAACTGTATACAGTCCTATACGGATTCGCATCATCCCATAGATATTATTGGAAAATACTAACTGCCAAACTGACTAAGCATATTTTTATGTATGGTACGAAGCTATCGTTTTGGGGACTGTTCCTAGCTTGAGTATGTAATGTGTGTATCGATTTATGTTTTTACTGATACCCCATTCATCTGCCAATTATATTGTTCAAGGTACCGTGACAGGTATCATGTCAATATAATTTATTTACCAATGTATTGTGGCACGTGATTTTCTACCAGCAATCCGAAATACGACGCACCTATGTCAATATGAAATATGATTGACGCAGTTACGTTGACCTGAAATATTCCTTATAAAACACATCAGTCTATAATTAATCAACTTTATTATGACAATGACCAGATTCATTACATATTAAATAGCGATGGTACGTCAAATAAAGAGAATGTAGTCAGCAAACTGCTCAAGTCAATAGTGGACACTATGTGTTGAATATTGTTCACTTTGTTATGTTGTTTTTATGCGGTGACGACATAGTAACTATCAAGCATGGACTAGGTTCGACATCAAAGTATATAAAACAAATGTGCTAGCATATAGGTTACCTATACATCTGTTCTTTTCGATCTGCATGTAGAAGTTGTTCACGCACACACACTTGAAACCGTGGTCGAGGTTGACACACTGGACGAAGTTCGAAGCCAGACAGCTGTGAAGTGATGGGTCGTTGCATTCGTTGATGTCTGCGAAACAAAGAGACACGTTAAAGTCGACAGCACGTAAACAATTTAATTACCTTTTCCTTTGGTAAAACAGTTGCTTGGTTCCATATGTTTCCTTAACAGTAAGTTCAGACGTGTCCTGCGAATAAATATAATATGCAATATAGCGTTTCAAAACATCTTCATAACGTTTCGTTTGGAAGTGTACATCCTTCACGGACATGGTCTATTCTGCCGGTCTCAGTAATGTTTATTTTATTCCCGATTCTCGCAACGATAGATGCACACATTCTGCAATATATACCTTTCTTTTATGTATCCATTGTATATAGCTATAGATACATATACTATCATAATCATGATTGTAATCAATTCTTCCATTCACCTTGGCATAACTTGCCGTCGTCTGCGAGTTTCTGGCCAGGTGGACAGAGACACGTGTACTTGCTGTCCATGATGGCACATTTGTAACTACACGCGTGATTAACGAGACATCGCTCTTCAGCTAATATCAACACAACATAATATGTCGTTAATATATAATTTGTTTTTCTTTTAAATCACACACACACACACACACACACACAACATATATATATATATATATATATATATATATATATATATATATATATATATATATTATTATATATATATATATATATATATATATATATATATATATATATATATATATATATATATATATATATGTGTGTGTGTGTGTGTGTTTGTATGTATGTATTAACGCATAAGAATAATAGTTAAAATAATTAAACCTATCATTCAGTACGTAAACACTGACCACACAATTGGCGGTACACACTTTCTTCTTGACAACTTCTTACACGGAATCAAAAACGTTCACCAGGATTGTGTTTACATCAAAGGTTATTACAGTAATAATTACATGTTACAACCGCACTGACAACTTGAATAGATAAACTTTAAAAAGTAAACGTTTTATGACATATTTGAAATTGAACTACAGTGTAGACCACAAACACTGTAAAAGTGTATTTAGCGGTTGCCTATAAACATATAGCATTGCTTGTGTTTCGTACTGCTGCGTCATGCCTGCTGTCACCTCCACACGTCACGCCGTCCGCCTTCAGTTTCAGTCCCCTGGGACATCTGCAGGTGTAGCCGCCACGGGTGTTGGTGCAGAACCGGCGCGAGTAGCAATCGTTCTCTGCGTCTGTCTTGCATTCGTTGATATCTACATTGCCGTATATACGTGTTATTCGCAACGTGTTAACAGTACAAATGCGTTTTTGGTATTTTGCTTTGCAAAATTGTTGCGATGTCGGGACGTTCTGAAGTAAGAATCACTGTCTAATAACAATATTTACGTAATTTATTAAAAACGATTTTTTTCATAACTTTTCCAAAACATAAATTGTCAAAAGATCGATAACGATAGAGGAGATGACACATATTTATGAGGAATAAAAACGACTGTACATGACTAGTGCAGTGTATAATACTAACGAACATTATTTATGAAAAAAAACGAATACCAATATCGGGTTGAATTGACCTACCACTACATGTCTTGCCGTCAAGTCCGAGTTCAAATCCACCACCACAGAAGCACTCGTAGCCGCCCTGGGTGTTGACACAACCCTGCTCACAGCCGCCGCGGTCTGTCTCCAGACACTCGTTCATATCTGAGACATGTCACACACACGCCCACATAATCAGTAAAAACATGTTTAATTTTGCACCATGCGAAACAATTTAACAACAGTCATATGTCAAGTCGGAACGTGGTGAATATGGAATGTGATTGTGGTTCACCACGCGCAAACCCCAAACTAGGGCTAACAAAAAATCCCGCTGCATGTCAGCACAGGAATACCCCAACTGACTTAGATGAGCCCAGCAAATCCCACCTTTCTTATGCGTATGATATAATGGTGCCATTCAACTTTCACGTTGGGTAGTAGGCAAATGTAACACCAGTTGTAGAGTGAATCATACCCGCATAAAATAGTATACCTTTAATAATAAAACGAATATTTACCTTTAATAATAACCGCTAGTATTTGAATATTAATTCCGTATTGAGAAGTAGAAAAGTTAGTATTGTAATAATGCACCACTATATGTTTACCATGACACAATTATTGCGCAAAAATTACAAAAACGTTTGAATATTTAATTGTTTAATATATTTTCCATATTAATTATTTTTTATAGTTTATTTATGTTATTATAAGAAAACTGTTGGATGTAAAAGTGTTAGTCGTTTACAAGCCTACCCATACAGCGTGTAACATAACACTATAAATTGATATGTACCTGTGCATATGAAGCCATCACCCACGTAGCCCTTTTTGCATTCACACCTGTATCCAAGCTGGCCAGGAGTGGGTGAAATGTCAATACAAATGCCGTACAATTTATCACATTCATTGGCCGCACTGCATTCGTTAAAGTCTGAAACATGTAATTCGTGTGATACAATATATTGATGAGCTATTATTATTTTCTGTAACAGGGTACCGTGTAATGTTGTCATAAATAAAGCGACTACCGATAGGTAAGCCAATGATAAGCCACGATTAATAATAATATATTTCGAACATAATTCCACATTTCCGCAACAGCTGAGGAAACAGAAAGGATAATATACACCAGTGTCGGTGAAATGTGATTTTCTCTCTCTCAATATATGTGTGTGTGTGTGTGTGTGTGTGTGTGTGTGTGTGTGTGTGTGTGTGTGCGCGCGCGCGTGCGTGCGTGCGTGCGTGCGTGCGTGCGTGGTGTGTGTGTGTGTGTGTGTTATACTGCTACTCCAGTTTGTTAAATAAGATATCGATGCACGCGTCTCTCACGCGATTGCACGGGAGTCCACACCGAAATGTATATAACAAACACAACTTACTTCTGCACGTTCGGCGGTCGTCATCCAGTATGTAACCGGACCAACAGTTACAGGTGAAACCTCCATTGACGTTGATGCAAGTGTGCGTACAATTGTGTTGGGTCAGTTTGCATTCGTCTATGTCTGTAAAGAGTGACGTAGAAATTTATCTTAGATAATATTCCCGAACGGAATTAAGCTCTTCGCGCGCAAAAGTGCCACGAGACACCAACGCCATATTCAGATGTGTTGTTGGCGACAAACAAAACATCATCAGCATATCGTTTAGTGATACGTTATAGGTATAGCAATAGCAAAACACGATAGTCCGTTGTAGTCGGCAAATGATATAGAAAGCCACACACGACATCTTGACATTTCACAGATAGCAGCAAACACTACACATAAACCGACGGGGCCCAATGAACATATTATATTTCAAACTGCAACTCTGCAGTTAAAAAAACAATCGTAGTATTTTACAAATTCGCCAAACGTGCTGAGATTTCTTTCATAGAGCAGAAACAACTACGACTGTTAGTGTATTTGAAAGATTGCCTCCCTCTGACTTTTACAGTAACACTAGCAACATATTTGTGCTAATGAAAATACCAAAACCCACATCGATTGGAATCTGGCATGTCGATGTTGAAATATTGCTATAATTTTATAAACGACTAAATTACCCTGAATCAACACGGGAGAGAGAACGTATCCTTGCGATTTGATAATATTTTTAATTTCCCTCGTTCTGCTCTACTTGTTCAGTTGTTGATGATAATAAAGCAGTGCAAACTAACCTATACATGTTCGTCGATCTATCGCGAGCACGTAGCCGGTCTTGCAACGACATTCGTAGTCTCCGTCCGTGTTGATGCACTCACTCACGGCCAGTTGGCACACGAACCGTCCCGAAGCGCATTCGTCCACATCTAACACGGGACACTTTTAAGGATAACAAAGTAGTCAAGCTCTTTGATATATATATATATATATATATATATATATATATATATATATATATATATATATATATATATATATATATATATATATATATATATATATATATATATATATATATATATATATATATATATATATATATATATATATATATAAACAATATATATATATATATATATCATTGTTTGTATATATATTAATATATATATATATATATGTATACATATATAATTGTATTTTTATATATATACACAATATATTCATATAAATAAATAAATTAAATTGGACAATCGCGTTAACTATTACAGCAGTTGGTGCTACTTTTGAATTATAATAAGAAACTACAGTAGACTTTCCAAATTGTGTATTTTTATGATTTACCTTAAACTATGTGATGCACCTTTCTAAATGCAGTAATGCAGTATTCATTCACACGTTGTGTAATGCACAATGTTAAACGTATTTAGGGGTTGAAAAAAACAGTATTTTGTGTTGGTGAGTATTGTTGAAACTGAGTGATGTGTCTGAAAACGAATAATATTTTTTAAAAATCTCAGAATTTTGCATTGCACCAATGTATACCTCTTACCATCACAGGTCGACGTTGTCTGGTTGTAGATGTATCCCTTCGGACAGAGACACTTTAACTGTCCACTGGCGGTGTCCTTTGAGCAAACTGTTTCGCTGTTTGATGGGTCACAGTGTGACTTTTCTTCAGTGCTACATTCGGTCGTTGCTACATATGAACAAACGCACGTACAACAAATTAACCAGGTGACTATTGAATATGTCGGGCGTGTCTGTCAAGAGGTAAAATGTGTTACATTTTAAAATCAATCTCTATTTATTTACCTACAATAATCGTTAATTATATAATAATAAAAACTAATTGGTATAGCGCTTTTAAATTAAGTTAACATCATCAAATGTGTTTCACACACTAACATACTCTAATTGTGCTAAATACCTACACGTTAAGGTAAAACCTTAAGGTATATTAACCATATACGTATTTAGTTTCAAACAATGAAATAAAGAAAACCGATCTACGACATAAAGAATGGTGTTATCTGGAAGTGACAACCGGTGTTTGCACTAAGGATCAAACAAGCGATACAGTTGGGTTTTGAGTTGTGTCCAGAAAGCCACCAATGTTGGTGCCGATCGCTTATGTTTTGGGAAGCCATTCCACACTTGCAGGCCTGTCACAACAAAGCTGTCCGGACCGAGTGCTGTCTTTCACTTCGTCACCGCGAGAAGCGTGGCAGCCCGCGCCAAGCGCAAAACACGTGGTTGTAATGGTTCAATGCCGAGACATGGTTTTGAATGAGCATGTGCAGAACTTGAAGATGATTCGCATTCTGATGATTAACCAGTGTAGTCATTGCATAATAACAGTGGTGTGTACCGCCATTTGACTCAATTGTTAAGTTATGTGCTCATTGG
>JAODUO010001958.1:20000-25000 GCA_025642075.2 Ridgeia piscesae | reverse complement strand
ATGTTTGTGAGAGTAGGCGTGAGTTAAATGCGGTACACATTCGTTTAAACTGGATTCGTATTCGAGTGATTTAAAACAAATCAGGCAAGAACATTACACGAAAATGGAGGTTTTGGTTTTGGCAACGATTCGCTTTACTGGGTTTACAATATACAATATACAATATACAAGAAACTTTAATTAACGTGGGTTTACATGTGGATTGCATAATATTAGGTGAGCTATTTCCTGATAAACAAATGTAAAGAAACAAGACATAAAATGATTGTGTGTGTGTGTGTGTGTGTGTGTGTGTGTGTGTGTGTGTGTGTGTGTGTGTGTGTGTGTGTGTGTGTGTGTGTGTGTGTGTGTGTGTGTGTGTGTGTGTGTGTGTGTGTGTGTGTGTGTGTGTGTGTGTGTGTGTGTGTGTGTGTGTGTTGTGTGTGTGTGTGTGTGTGTGTGTTGTGTGTGTTGTGTGTGTGTGTGTGTGTGTGTGTGTGTTTGTGTGTGTGTGTGTGTGTGTGTGTGTGTGTGTGTGTGTGTGTGTGTGTGTGTGTGCGTATGTGTGTGTGTGTGTATTGTGTGTGTGTATTGTGTGTGTGTATGTGTGTGTGTGTGTGTGTGTGTGTGTGCGTATTGTGTGTGTGTGTGTGTGTGTTTGTGTGTGTGTATGTGTGTATGTGTGTATGTGCGTATTGTGTGTGTGTGTTTGTGTGTGTGTATGTGTGTATGTGTGTGTGTATGTGTGTATGTGTGTGTGTGTGTGTGTGTGTGTGTGTGTGTGTGTGTGTGTGTATGTATGTGTGTGTATGTGTGTGTATTGTGTGTGTATGTGTGTGTATGTGTTGTGTGTGCGTGCGTGCGTGCGTGCGTATGTGCGTATGTGCGTATGTGCGTATGTGCGTATGTGCGTATGTGCGTATGTGCGTATGTGCGTATGTGCGTATGTGCGTATGTGCGTATGTGCGTATGTGCGTATGTACGCGTGCATGTGTACGCGTGCATATTAAAATAGGTACAAGCGTATGTACGTATACAGCACGCGTATCCGTGAGAGCGTGTGTTTTATGTCAAGCAGAGGTCAACTTCATGACGACAGTGAATGTTGATATTGCTGCGATGCACGACGTTACCCACCAGTGCAACTGCGACCGTCCCCTGTTAGTCCAACAGGGCAATGTCCACAGAGGAAACCCTGTGGGTGGGTCGGTAGATCGGTGACGGCCACGTCAGTACATTGCACTCCACTGAAGCAAGGCTGATCTGCACAACCGTCCACGTCGATCTGACAGAACTCTCCGCCGTAACCGGGCCCGCATTCACACGGAACGACAGTTAATGTCTGGGAGGTAGCCACAGCAAAGTTGCACTCACCACCGTTCTGCAAGCAACGAAGGACATTTTACATAGATGTGCATCTGTAAATATAAAGTAATCTAAACTTGATTATTTGGCAACTTTACAGTTGGATTGTATACATTGTGATTTGTGATACATCTTATTAAAATAATCATTGAAAACATTATACGTAATACAATTAAAGCATGTACATTACAAATAAAATTAACTTAAAAAGGATATAATATATATATATATATATATATATATATATATATTATATATATATATATATAAAAAGCATAGTAAAATTAAAGTATATGTTAAAAAACATCTTTAACCTATCTCACAATGTTGCAGCCAGCACAGATTTAAAGAGTCTTTATAGGTACCTGTGTTTACCCTTGGAATTGTTTTGTGAAATTCTTAGTTTTGGTTGATAAATAAATTGTCTTTCAACTTAAAACTTCAAGGTAATATTTTAACCCATGTCGTACGTTTCCATGCTAAACTGACCATCTAAGTTCATTCGTCGTAATCATACGGCGAGTTAAACAGTTTACATCCTGGCGTTGTGTACACATGTGACGTACCTGGCACTTGCAGAATTTAACGTGGGGCACCCACAACACTTGCACTGTCCCATCTGTGATGACGACTTTGAGTGTCTTTCTACTGTTGCCTTGACTCATATCGGGAACTGACGTCCAGGACAGAGCTCCAGAAGTCTTGTCAATGTTCAGCCCAGGGGGTGAGTCTGTTGTCACCGAGAATGACACGCTATCTCCATCTGCGTCTAGTACCCGAACTGTCACCAAACTGGTGTATGTCTGCCCAAATTGGACTTCCAGTGTGGTGTCGCCGTTGATTAGAATAGGAGCATGATTCTCTGAAGAGACAGTGCAACAATGGCGACGGTTACAGCGGATGTTTATTTGATAGAATGTCACTTAGCTCCATGGAATAAATTGTAATAATTACTATTAAAAAAAACAGCGGATCCAGTATAAAGCAGAATAATTTATAATATATGCAAACCTAAGTGTATAAGAAGTTGATTTTTTTTTACTAAACACAGCACTGCTTTCGTTCGCCACTCCAGCGAAAGGAATATTCATTTCGTGATATGTGTTTACCCCAACACTTCAATTCTCTTCAGTTGATCGCCTAAATTACGCAAACGTCTCAAATATCTATTAAAAATACCTTCGATGAGAAATAATTGAAACTTCTTTTTAGCTGCATGACTTACCAATGGTCGTCTTCAATCTCTGGTACTCGTCCGTGCCACGTCTTGCATCCACGGCCGCCCCCTCGCTGTCAGTCACCATGTAGTCAAAGTAACAGGCTCGTCTGAGCTCCGGGGCGGGGTCTACAGCGGCGGTGGCCGAGCTGTCGTAGCAGAGACGTACGGCCGTCAGTAGACGCGTCTCGTCCGGGAACATCACTGCGAGGTCCGTGGTGAAGAAGACGGGAATGAAGTTCGGGTCTATGTAGTCAGACCAGGAGCCGGACGTGTAGGCGAAGAGAGACGTTGACTCCGTGTTTTGCCCTACGATGTAATGCAGTGACGGCAGCTAATAAATGATGGTGAGCTTTACTGGGTTTACAATATACAATATACAAGAAACTTTAATTAACGTGGGTTTACATGTGGATTGCATAATATTAGGTGAGCTATTTCCTGATAAACAAATGTAAAGAAACAAGACATAAAATGATTGTGTGTGTGTGTGTGTGTGTGCGTGGTGTGTGTGTGTGTGTGTGTGTGTGTGTGTGTGTGTGTGTGTGTGTGTGTGTGTGGTGAGTGTGTGTGGTGTGTGTGTGCGTGTGTGTTTGTATGTGTGTGTGTGTGTGTGTGTGTGTGTGTGTGTGTGTGTGTGTGTGTGTGTGTGTGTGTGTGTGTGTGTGTGTGTGTGTGTGTGTGTGTGTGTGTGTGTGTGTGTGTGTGTGTGTGTGTGTGTGTGTGTGTGTGTGTGTGTGTGTATGTAATGTAATAAACAAAACATGTAATTTTCACAAACAAACAATTTGAATAGGGTTCACATCTGCAAACATATTACATGCGCCTGTATATACACATTAATCATCATTATATAACATGACACTCACATGACTTGCCATACTCAAAGAGTTCCTGGGCAGTGGCCAGCGTCCCTCTGGGGTGTACTGTGCCATCCGGGTAGGTGACGTCATCATTCACATTGTCATTGTTGCTGCCGAATAAACCTGATTAAACGTGAAAGGAGCAGATTTGAGCAGATTTATCATCCAAGTTCTGCACAATGATGCACTGCATCCGACCAGTGCCGTTTTGTTCTAAAATGAAAAGGCAGGTTGGCAGGACGGGTCTTGTTTCAATTATACGTTTCTGTGAGATTCACTTCAGGTATATATGCATTTTAAAAATATCCTATTAATTTATGTTACAGCGAATGTTTAAAATGTAATGTTTTGATTGTTTTAGATTTCCAGATGTTTGGAAAGCTACACCTCTGGATGGGTATAAACATTTGTCACTTTACTGCACTTGAGCTTATGGAAGAAGATATATACATGTGATTTGTGTTCTTTATGAACTCAAAGGGTTTGTTACATTTAGAAGATCGCGCGCATCTCTGGAAACCAGCATAACGCAGTTTAAGTAAATGACGTGTGTAAATGACTGTCCTTTATCTCGAGAAAACATATACTCTTAAGGATTACTGAACATTTCACAGGATAGTTCTTCTCCAATTCAAGTGTTTTCATTTTTGATACCTAAAATCAGGATGTTTCTTTTTACCTGTAGAGGCTTTCGTCTGACGTTACAAGTCCGTCTAAACAGACCATGCAACGACTAAACATCACGCAGGAGGGAGCACAAAAAGCATTGATAAATAGCCAAGCATACAACCCGGCAAATAAAGGAAGCCACCTGGATCAGGAAGACAAAGTCACCAATGAACAGAGACGAGGACAATTACGAGTTACCCCACGTGTACAGTGTCGTCATTCGTCACCAGTACTGAAGAAATCGACGTGTAACGTCAGACAAAACCCTCTACAGCTAAAAAGAAACGTCGTGATGTTGGATATGAAAAATGAAAAAGGTTGAGTTACTCTTACGGGTTCTTTTGGATGAATGGCTGCGTAGCCTGTGTTTAAGTCAACGTGGAGAAACAGCTAAATAAGTACTTCAGCTTTATATATTGCTTCTGTTTGTACAAGTTTGTAAACCAGACAGCGACATAGACAGCTAACCTCTGAGTGTGTCCGTCAGATATCCGGGGATGACCGTAGTGACTGAGAGCATGTGAGAAGCCACCGTCACTCTGACACTGACGTGTTGAGGTGTGAAGGCCATGGTGTACTCCCACTTGTTGTTGTCCTTGAGGGTGGCCGCCAGACGCACGTTCATCCACGCGGCAGATGTCGTCTTCAGGTCGATGTCTGACACCTGTTTGTTCCTCAGAACATCTGTCAAGCGATATACCGCACCGGACATCACCAAGCAATAAGCGACAGCACTGCTTAGCAAAGCTGAGTTCCTCTTCAAAACTTCAACAATTGTTTTTACTTGTTGCTACTGTGTTGTTAATAATTTGTGTGTGCGATCGCGCGCGCGCGCGCGCGAGTGTATGTGTGTGTGTGTGTGTGTGTGTGTGTGTGTGTGTGTGTGTGTGTGTGTGTGTGTGTGTGTG
>JAODUO010001958.1:5000-17500 GCA_025642075.2 Ridgeia piscesae | reverse complement strand
GAGAGAGAGAGAGAGAGAGAGAGAGAGAGAGAGACGGAGACAGGGAGCGAGGGAGGGAGGCAGGGAGGGAAAGAGAGAGGGAGACAAACAGACTGATAGGCATATATACCGACACCCAGCCAGACAGAACGACAGTGAGAGTGAGTAACACTAAGAATCAGAAATATATATAATAAGATGCAGTTAAACATATAAACATATGTAGTTGACACTGACTTGTCTTGCCACGTCTGAAGTCCCTGCATGTGCTGGCTGGCCGCCGTGCCGTGTAGCGGGCACACAACTGAGGCGTGGTGAAGCGCCGCGCCAGAAACAACTCGCCACAACACAAATGGTAATGATCTTCGTCGTAGAGTTGGCGTGGCCCGGAGAAACGTCGATACAAGTTCATGCCATTGGTCAACACCGGCTCGACCACCAGCGAGTTGTTTTTGTCGTAGCAGCAAGACGGTGTCTGGCTCCCATCAACGTTGTCTACAGTTGGTGCCACCATTGTCCAACAACGAATATCACGTGGAATTCGGTCGCTGAGCACTGTTGAGTAAAGTAGGTCATCCAGCTGCAGCCGACTGCACGGACATCTATCAGCCATTGTCTCATCGGTCTTACCTACGCCGTCCTTGCTGTCGAATGCGATGTCAGCATCCAGCCAATTACCGCATTCTCTGCCAGCGTGAACGAATGTGTTTGGATCGTTGTCTGACAGGCGGTAGTAGAACTGCCCGTGTGACTGCGCCCCGCCATAAGTGACGTCCGATTCGGAGACGGCGTCGATGCGTTGGATCTTCGCGAGGTGTTGGTCGTTGCCGGCGGTTCGAATGTCGAGTGCTGAGTACGGGTACTCGGAGTACCGGCGCCCGCTACTGGGGAAAGCGAGCACGCCGACGCGGGCTGGGTATTTGGGCAAGAGGGCGGGATCGAGCACCACCTGCCACTTCATGCCCCGGTCCATGTAGGTTGTCTTTGTGTAGGTGTTGATGTAGTCCGTTGTGATGACTGTCTGGAAGCTTACTGTCTGGAAACAATCGTCATTGTTACGTGGTATCCGTTCGCGTTCCTCTTAACTTACAAATCTCCCCACAATTTGCAGAACAATCATTTGTAACGGGAAATCTGCCGTCTCGAACGTGCGAAAGTAAACATAAACTGGTATTGCGGTTAACTATGCTTGCCACGGCGTTATTGCCAACCAATTGTGTTTAAACGGGGAGTTTTTTACCGTTTGAACGAGAGGCGAAATCTTTCAAATTGCGGACATTGTTCCGAGCTTAATACAGTGACTAAACACAAATTGGCAGAGAGTAATCCTTCAATATTCAAGTTGCAATCATAATAACGTAATATTAAATGTACAATATTAAACGTAGAAGCAGTAGCCTTACATTAACAAACACAGTTATGTACAGTGTAGTTGTACGAATGAAAAGTAGCAATAAGATAAAAGAAATGTTCAAACAAGGCTACAACATTATGAAATGTCATGTATCTAAACGATGTGTCAGATAGTTTGGTACGTCGTGCACGAACATTAAAGAATCATGTTGTAATGTTTTGTTGTAGGGCTAAAACTAACCTGGTTTGGATTATTTGGATATTCCATCTCTTGCCAAGTGACGACCAACATCCACTCGGCGATAAAACCTGAACTGAATCGGTTAGCGATCTCATCGGATATTGTATCCAAGATCTTATCTGAATCACCAGTTCCCTTGTTGTACTGTTTGTAGTATATCCCGCTATTAGGTTTCTGAAAACAGAGACAATAGGCAATTGACAACATTAATCAATGAATAACTTTCTTTCAGTGATCATTAAAATAGTACATACCAATTTTCTGGTCACGCCAAAATATTCGCCGTTATATGAAACCTTTTAAAGGGTTTTTAGGCAACATATTTTGTGTTTACTATGTTTTTGTCTTCAAAATGCATATATTACATTAGTTTAACACAGGTTAATCCAGACAAATTCCGATAAGAAGTTATATACAATTACTTTTCACGTTCTATAAAGAGGCACATGTAATAAAACAACGAATGTACTCACGTTCACATCAGTTAGTTTCATGTTGGACCAGAACGGTGCCACTATTGCCAGCTCATGCGCGCCATGATGGAATGTAAATGTTTCTAAACTCTTTCCAGAGTTGGGGAACCCAGTTCGAAGTCCCGACCTGGCGGAGTCCTGCTTTATGTTCGTAGCAAGGATCAACCCGGACCGCGTTATCTGCAGCAACAACAGTCATATATGTATCATGCGCAATGCTGCATTTTGTTCCAAAGTGTGTTCATTTGTTTGATGTAACCCTAGGCTTCAGTTGTTAATCCGTCTCTATGTCAACGAAATCGTTAGCATTGTAGCGAAAACAGATACAAAATAAAGTACATACCATCAGATTACGACTAACTGCTCATAGCACAACTACTGATGGCTACCTTACAATTATACATATGACTGTATATTTTATTGATAATAATGTGCAACATGCTTCGCCTAACACAATTGTTGATATAAAATGCGTAACAGATAATGTTCGTGCATTCATCACTGTATCAAATGTAGCTGGTATGTGGGTTAGAGCTTTAATTATTCACCTCGTAGTGTCAGTAAAGGTGTAACTGACAGTTACTTACGTAGAACGACGAAGCCACATCGTCATAGATAGGCACTGCAAACTTAGGGAAGATGTACGGTGAGTATTCAGCAGATCTCGTAACGCGTTTGTGACTGCTGAAGTCCGGCACAATGTAACGAAATTCTGTGGTGGTAAAATATAAATAAACACAACAGCGTACGTTTGATTGCAAACTAATTATACAAAGGCGTGGGATGTTATGTGTGAAACAGGAAACCTTCTTTGCACAGTGGCAAGCACTTATATTCTATTATTACAGAATGAAGTATGTGCATATGTTAGTAACACGTGTTTTGTGTAACATTATGTAAGGTTTGACATTACATAGATGTAATACTATTTCAAAATGGTACAATAAATA
Source organism: Ridgeia piscesae (assembly GCA_025642075.2). Classification (NCBI taxonomy): domain Eukaryota; kingdom Metazoa; phylum Annelida; class Polychaeta; order Sabellida; family Siboglinidae; genus Ridgeia; species Ridgeia piscesae. The sequence goes on along the minus strand of JAODUO010001958.1, from coordinate 14,504 downwards.
AATGATAATAATGGTTATATTGTTAATACAATGTAGTTGCTTCGTGTAGTAATGCAAAACGATTATGATGATGATGATGGTCGTGGTGGTCGTGGTGGTCGTGGTAGATGATGATGATGATGATGATGATGATGATGACGACAAAGACGAAGCTGACGACGATGACGATGACGATGACGATGACGATGACGATGACGATGACGATGACGATGACGATGACGATGACGATGACGTTGATTTTGTCGCGACGGCGACGGCGACGGCGACGGCGACGGCGACGGCGACGGCGACGGCGACGGCGACGGCGACGGCGACGGCGACGGCGACGGCGACGGCGGCGGCGGCGGCGGCGGCGACGGCGACGGCGACGGCGATGGTGAAGATGCTCACATATACACGAACGCACTCGCACACGCACACACAATACTTTAGCAGGAAACATCATACGGCTTTTGTTTTATATTTATAAATATCTGCACGGAGTACTGCAGTCTTTCTTATGAAAACACGTAATTATTTAGTAGATACTGACCAGTACATTGGTGGCCATCTCCCTGGTATCCAGCAAGACAACTGCAGTTGTAGCCTCCTGCTGTGTTACTGCACAAAGCTCGACCACTGTCGTCACAACTGTGAGAGCCCGTGGCACATTCGTCGATGTCTAAACATAACATGCATTAACTGCCGAGTAAGATGTGCCTGTGCCGCATTACAATTTAGTACAGAGTCTACGTACTATCTTGAGTAGTGGAATTAAGCGAAATGCATCAGCCTGTACCAACAGCGGTCTTTCTTCACGATTAGTTTAAACATCACAGTTGTCTAACTTAATATATTTACATCAAACATCCATAATAACAAATCGTGTATACACCTATGGAGCAATGACCCACGTGTAGCACAAATAACATTATATTTATAGAGTCGACGAGATTCAACGCCTGTGAGGAGATGCTATTATAATGACTGGTAACCAGTGTCTTAATGTTCTTGTATAGAAAAATGTATTACATCATATGTGACACGGTAAATAGTAACCACGCCTAACCAGCCTGTATTTGTTACAAATGTTTAGTGACAGTATATCATCATTTTTATTCAGTCATTATAATGTTGTGTTTAACAAATACTTCACCATAATTAGATTGAATATTTAAAATTGATGCTGTTGTCTGTGTTCTCCAACGATAACTTACCGACACAGATATCGGTGTCTGTGACACTCGGATGAGTGAACCCAGGTTTGCACCGACACATGTAGTGTCCCACTGTGTTGACACATGAGGCGCTCCCCGGCTGCTTGGTGCAACCATTGTCCGGTAGGTGACACTCGTTGATGTCTGCATAATAAGACATAATCAGTTATCTATTGTGTGTGTGTGTGTGTGTGTGTGTGTGTGTGTGTGTGTGTGTGTGTGTGTGTGTGTGTGTGTGTGTGTGTGTGTGTGTGTGTGTGTGTGTGTGTGTGTGTGTGTGTGTGTGTGTGTGTGTGTGTGTGTGTGTGTGTGTGTGTGTGTGTGTGTGTGTGTGTGTGTGTGTGTGTGTGTGTGTGTGTGTGTGTGTGTGTGTGTGTGTGTGTGTGTGTGTGTGTGTGTGTGTGTGTGTGTGTGTGTGTGTGTGTGTGTGTGTGTGTGTGTGTGTGTGTGTGTGTGTGTGTGTGTGTGTGTGTGTGTGTGTGTGTGTGTGTGTGTGTGTGTGTGTGTGTGTGTGTGTGTGTGTGTGTGTGTGTGTGTGTGTGTGTGTGTGTGTGTGTGTGTGTGTGTGTGTGTGTGTGTGTGTGTGTGTGTGTGTGTGTGTGTTGTGTGTATATGTGTGTATATGTGTGTATATGTGTGTATATGTGTGTATATATGTGTGTGTGTGTGTGTGTGTGTGTGTGTGTGTGGTGTGTGTGTGTGTGTGTGTGGGGGGGTGTGTGGGTGTGTGGGTGTGGGGGGTGTATGTGTGTATGTGGGTATGTGTGGGGGGTGTGGGTGTGTGTGTGGTGTGTGTGTGCGCGCGGGCGTGTGTGTAGTTTATGTGTCACTCAGACAGTGTGTGGGTGTGTGGGTGTGGGGGTGTGTATGTGTGTATGTGTGGGGGTGTGTGGGTGTGTGTGTATGTGTGTGTGTGTGGTGTGTGTGTGCGCGCGGGCGTGTGTGTAGTTTATGTGTCACTCAGAGAGTCTGCGTGTGTGTGTGTGTGTGTTTTGATATATGTTTTCCTCAACACTGTTACATGTAATATACATGTAATTATATATAATATATACATATATATATATATACATACATATATATATATATATATATATATATATATATATATATATATATATATATATAAACATACATCATAACGTGCACCAATAGATGTCTCAGTATGATGATGTAAAATAGTGTTCTTATTGTACTACATTCAAACTAAGGTGTAGTTAAGAAGAGTAAAAAGCTTAAATGCATAATCCTAAACAATTGCGTCATGTCTATCTTTAAAAATTACTGAATACAAACGACTAATCATGAACTCGCTTTACACTACTTTATTTAGCGCACGTTGCGTCGTATCGCATGTCCGTCCCCAACCATCGCTTAATGTGGTTCCGGTTTGACTGACCTTTACATATAGTGCCTGTCATATCTGACTCATATCCGGCTGCACAGAGACAGCTGAATTTCGACCCTCCAACGAAGTGACATGTGTGTAAAGTATTTTCGTGTGGATTGCATGGGTCGCCGCGCCGTCGGTTCTTGCACGGGTTATCTGTTCCTGAAACAATGTTAAAAAATTCGTGATTATGTTAAAATAAATCACTGCAAATTACTAGCCCGTTTTGTTTTCACGCGCAAATAATTAAATACAAATGAGAATGTACTTAAACAATATGTCTCATGTGGTACATACTTCGTACATCAAATTTACAATGTTAAACATTGCATATGAATTGTATCATGTTGTTGTTTGGTTAAGAGATTGTGCGTATTTCTTGGCAGACCTTTCACTTGGCAGGTGCCATCAACAGCCTCGTAGATGAAGTGAGAGCCACAGAAGCAGCGGTGTTGTAAGCATCGAGAGTTGGGGAGGCCCAGGACGTCTGTGCACGTGGCATCGTCAACACACTGAGACATGTAGGCTGGAACCAGAACAAACAGAGATCACCATAAAAACAGGCAATGTGGAAGGCACGCGTGCTAGATTGATTAATCAATGTAACTTCTGTATGTGTTAAAATAAAATGTATTTAATGGCTCAAAGTATGTGGATTAACGTTGTATAATAACAATCACATAAAATAGTTTACCATATATTATTCGTAAATGTGACTGGAATAACAGGCAGTATAACAGTCAGGCAGTATAACAGTGTCGCGTCGCGTCGCGTCGCGTCGCGTCGCGTCGCGTCGCGTCGCGTCGCGTCGCGTCGCGTCGCGTCGCGTCGCGTCGCGTCGCGTCGCGTCGCGTCGCGTCGCGTCGCGTCGCGTCGCGTAGCGTAGCGTAGTATAGCAAAACACAGCATAGCATAACTTATTTCGACACATTTCAGCACAACCGTTGCTGGAGGCCTCGCTTGGGTAAGAACACCCTTCGTAAAGGTAAGTTGGCCGTAAATGCGAGGTGGCCGCTTTAACGGTAGACATCTTATCAGACACATGACATGACATGCTTCTCAACATTAATGTGGATGTATATGTCTTCACAAACACTGTTGAATACTCATATACTAATTCGAATTTGCTTAAATATTATCGCTTGGCCCACCCTAAAGAACGTTGCCCAAATTAAATATTTCTCGGTAATCTGGATTGATTATTCAGGTGCCGATCGCATTGTGAGGATAATACAGTCGATGTAGGGTGATCGTTGTGTGTGTGTGTGTGTGTGTGTGTGTGTGTGTGTGTGTGTGTGTGTGTGTGTGTGTGTGTGTGTGTGTGTGTGTGTGTGTGTGTGTGTGTGTGTGTGTGTGTGTGTGTGTGTGTGTGTGCGCGCGTATGAGTGCGTGCGTGTGCGTGCGTGCGTGCGTGGTGTGTGTGTGTGTGTGTGTGATAGAGAGATAGAGAGATAGATAGAGAGAGAGAGAGAGAGAGATAGGAGAGAATGAAAGCGAGAGCGAGATAGGAGAGAGAGAAACAATTTACAAATACGTCATCAATGTAATTCCAATGTTGCCTGTCCTCACAAACTGTCTACTCACCCAGCAGACACTGATTTGTCCCAGGCTCGTAGTAGCGTCCGATTGGACAGGAACACGTAAAACCGCCGACGTTATCGACACAGGTGCTGCTAGCGGGACAAGGACTGCTAATGCACTCGTTTATTTCTGAAATACGGAAATGTGAAACGTCCTGCTTGAAATGCTCCTCATTAAAATGGCTTCATTATAAAAGTTTTAATTAAATCTTTAAGAAATAGTGATTTCGTTATCTATGACAGAAGGTGGACTACCATTGGTGTAGATAGATAAACTACAAATACAACGTATCTACGTGCACATCACAGTTCCTACTATTTCAGGAAAACCAGAACGAACAGCCACTCTTTTAAAGCTGCTCCCTCCACTCGTTTGCTAATCGCCAAACCGGTTCTTTTATGACCAGATGTGTAATGTGTTAATAGTTTAACAAGAATGCACAGTCAGTTAATTTTTTTAATGCGTACTTGTCATTTTTTATCGTAAAAAAAGAATCGCCGTTACACCGGGTATAACTGGCGAAACAATCAGCAGCTGCCGACGTCCTTTGCTTTTTGGGTCACGTGCTTTATGCGAGATCGACCTACTGCGGCACAATAACAAATCGCACGTGCTTTTGCGCGTCATGACTAAGATTCCAAAGGCAAAGTGATTCTTCAATGGAGGTACGCATTAAGTGCATTAACGCAGTTAGCAACAAGAGCGAGTAGTCGGGTGCTAATCCACTCTTGTGAACGTCTACTCGACGCGGATTCTCTAACTTGTAAGATTATCAGTGTCGCTGACAAGGCAAGCCAGTTTGAGTTGACAGTCGCCAATATCGCTCGGCATCACTCAGCCAGACACAACCTGTGTTGATATGTATCGGTATTGTATTTGATTACGCAGGATCTTGTTAATAAACTTAGTAATTGCGAAAGTACATATCCATAGAGAATAGATGACGGGAAGGACGAAATGATAAATAAAATTGATATGGGGGACTGGTAGTAGGCTCTTGTTGGTCGGGCAAGAAGTATTTTTAGGGGAGGCATCCGTTATCTCGTTAACAGAACGTCAAACGGAGAATTACATTAATCTCACAATTATTATAACAGTGTTTTGCGACTCACATTTCAGTACTATTACTGAATGTTGTTATTTCCATTACATTTTATGCAAAATAATTTAGATTTTTATGACAGCGATGATTGATTAAAATGTTAATACAATAGGTGTACACTATTATATCATGCAAGTATTACATATAACATTCTTGCACTTGTTTCCATTGTAGTCAATGATGCCTGGCTGTAGTCTATGTACCTGGTACCTTTCAACTCACACGTGCCAGCTGTTTTCAAATATTTATCAACATTTTCATCACAGCATTATATGAATGCATAATATATTCGAATTATAATATTGCTACAGGCCACACTACAATGCAAAAGTGAGACAAGGCAGAGGAGGGGCTAAGATTAAGGCAGTCACATGGGTATGGCAAATGCCGGGAGGATACGTAGTCTGTTGGAGTCTCATATCTGATCAATCCAGGTAATTTAAACATTTTAACAATCAACAACGTATAAATTATAAAAAATAGTTTAATATGTCCATTTAAATACACATTGTTTTCATTCACATATTATCTTGAACATGGAAAACTAGAATGCCCTTTGTTCTTGTTAGTCTTGTATAATGCATATTATACCCAGTGTGTCAACACAGACATTAATGCATGATGGGGGGGGGCATGGCTACGTAGATCAATTTTTAAAATTACCTTCAAAATGGTGCATTCTGAAGGATGTTTTAACTTATTCCCTGGGAAATAGAGAAAAAACAAATGCACAGCTACAAGTGTAAACATGTTTATAGCAAGAAATACCTATGAGGCATATTTTGAGCAAATTGGCTTAGAAAAACACTGAGGTGGTCCACCTCACTCATCATATAGCAGGGTAAATACTGCAGCGATGACTAAATAAAATCAATAATACAGTGTTGAAGAAGGTAGACATAGATATTATGAATGCTTGAATATTTTCTTAGGGAATATGCTGTTGGCATCACAATAACCTTATTTTGTCATTTCCAACATTTGCTTGGACCAAACAACCTCACATATTCATGTTTGACATAAAATGTCAAAAATGAATATGTGTACACCATGTAATAGTTATTACATGGCATCATTATTTACTCCCAACTCCACTACCATGATGCATGTTTTTTGTTTACTGAAATTGAATACATGCTTTTCTCTACAGGTCAACAAGAAACTGAACAATGCTTACTACCACTAGTTCAACAAGTTAATATGCTATACAGGACAGTTGTATTTGTGGACAAGATTATACAACAATGAGCCGTGCAATATGCTGCATATTAAATGTCAAGTATTTGAATGTCGACCAAGTGAAGTGATCCGAGTTGTACTGTGTGTTGCATCATGACAGACTCCACAGTACTGGTGGTGTGTACACTGGCTTCCATGCCGGTCAGATACCCTAACTGACTAGAGACCAATGCAGAATGCAGAGTGCTTGACATGCGAATATGGTGAAGCCTGACTAGCTTTGCAGTTGGTGATGGAACGGTGGATGCCATGGTCTGTCAAACATGGCATAAGCCTTTGGTCAACCTGTCTCGACACTGTTATACAGGTTCTACATTCTTTAGTGAACTACATCAGCTTGGATATCGGTGACATTGTGTGAGTTCACTCTCTTTGAAGATACTGCATACCAGCTTCCTGGCATTTTACTGTACACCCGCATCTGCCTATACAAGAAACAAAGTGACAATTAACATGGCTCTGACATGTATGATATTTTATATGTGACGACACACTTAGCCAAAGTCAATACCATGGTAATATAATGTTATATATATATACATTACTCAGACCTGTTATATTGAACATTTCTACTAATGTGGGAAACATTCCGCCACACTGAAATTAATATGTGAAAATACTAATTGTACAAAAGAAACGTATTCACCACTATCTCTAGCCAGTACTCTTCATAGAATTGAGTAAACATATCGCAATTGCACATGTAACTCTCAGCCACATGACAAGGACCCTGACTAGTTTAGTTACTTTTTAGGTGTAAAGATACATAGCATTAAATAAAAAAAATTATATCTACTGATTTTTTAATAATAAAGCATAATCTAGTTACTTTATGTAATATATTTATTATTTCTAAAGCACAATATCCAACATGGTCAAAGTGCTGTACATAATGTTATTATATGTACATAGTATGTATATGATATCTATTTATAACATGTTTCTTTTTTTGTGTGTGTGTGTGTGTTATGGGTGAACTCTTTGCAAAAGTAAATTTCCAGAAATATGTTTTAGTACGACAATTCTTTCATAATATTGAACAATTTTCCCATGACATGTATGACATGTATCACTAAGCACATGTTTGCTAAAGCTAATGTATTATCTGTGAAAGGCATCATTTGAAAGCCTAATGAATGGGATTCATGTTTTTGAACTACCTTAATTAGTATTTGATATACCATGTGCTGGATGCCAGAGATGGAGTGAGTACAATACAAATGTACTCGAGTACGAGTACGATTACTTTGAACATGCATGAGTATGATTACGAGTACGAGTACTCAGACAACAAATGTACTCTAGTACGAGTGCGATTACTTTACAATGTACTCGAGTACGAGTACGATTACTTTACAATGTACTCAAGTACGATTACATTAGAATGTAATCATGATTACTTTCATGATTACTTTAATGAATATCCTGTTTCTAATATAAAGGCGACTTTCATGGAATCCCTAGGTGTCATTCTTGTTCTGTTGTTGTGTCACAAATGTTCTAACTAATTACTGCTATCCACTTACAGGTGTTATTATTATTAATAATTAGACGACTTTCTCAGGTATTCGATGAATCATTTAATGCTGGATTAATAATTTTATTTATGGTTTCTGAATCAAACACAAATAGGAGGCATTTAAGAATTTCAAATACACATGATCAAATACATTACAATAACAACACTTCAAAACCAGGGGTGCATATTCAAGAGTATCCAATTCAAATATGTAGTATATCAGATGATGGTCAAATACATTTGTATTTGAAAGTATTTAAATACTTTTTAAGTATTTGTATTTGATGTTTAGCAATTAAAAGTATTTGTATTTAAATACTTTCCTAAAGTATTTGACTTTTTCAAATATTTTTTCAAATACATTGTCAGTATCAACATTTCTTTTTCACTGTCACATGTAATGCCTGCCAAACTGATTACCTTAATGCACTGCAACTTCACCCAACAGTGCTAATTACTGATGAAGACACTTAACAACAGGCTTCCCCCTGGCCCTGCTGTGACATTTCAAAGTGTTTGACCCTATGTCTGGATGGGACAACCCACAATAGTTGTGGATTTAGACAGGTTTACAGTTTGCACTTAATTGAACATAATAGATAGGGATTTAGCAGCTAACCGCCCGGTCTGTCTGTCTGTCTGTCTGTCTGTCTGTCTGTCTGTCTGTCTGTCTGTCTGTCTGTCTGTCTGTCTGTCTGTCTGTCTGTCTGTCTGTCTGTCTGTCTGTCTGTCTGTCTGTCTGTCTGTCTGTCTGTCTGTCTGTCTGTCTGTCTGTCTGTCTGTCTGTCTGTCTGTCTGTCTGTCTGTCTGTCTGTCTGTCGGTGGATTTAGACAGGTTTACAGTTTGCACTTAATTGAACATAATAGACAGGGATTTAGCAGCTAACCGCCCAAACCCAGTCAGGCTTCTGGATGTTTGAAATATGACCAGTCATTCACACCATACTGACAGAGCAAACAAGGCAGGTGGGGCTGTGGCCTGGCTTCTAAAATTACAAAGCAAGATGTTAGGGGATGCTTATCTCCTCTTCTCCTGCAGTGCTTCCCAGAGACTGTCACAATTTAACTTGTATGTGATGTGGCTTCTCTGGGAAGAGAAGGTATTAATTAGAGAAATCTGACTGAATATTTTGAATACCTCGATTATTATTACATTTATTAGATTACTTCTAATATTGCCATTTTTATCTGTCTAATATATTTGCTTGCAACTGTTCATATGAAAAAATATAATCGTGAGAAGTAATCGTGAGTACAATTACTTTGGCAATCTACTCGAGGACGATTACTTTGCTTCGTACTCGGGTACGAGTACTCAAAAAGTACTCGTACACGAGTACTCGTACACGAGTACGATTACTCCATCTCAGCTGGATGCTGATATGAATATTTATAAAAGTAACTCTTTTACATTTACCTAACACGTTTTCAATTTTTGTAATGCTGCTTTGCTTGTTATCTGATGAAATAAATACAT
>JAODUO010001957.1:0-51518 GCA_025642075.2 Ridgeia piscesae | reverse complement strand
TTGAATTTTTTTGTATACAAAAATTCATTTCAAGACCATTCCATATATTTTAGGTGTGATCATGAGTTGTAAAATGCATATCCTTTTTAAGGACAATAAAGTAAAGTTAAAAAAAAGTTCCGTTAAAATAGCTTAAAACTAAACAAAATGCTTTTTATATAATATATACAAAATTATATGGAAGTGGTCTGTCTGTTTTAATATTTATGATGAAACTAATTTGTATTGTCTGTATGACAAGATTTTGCAATAAAAACTATCAGATTGCATCCCGTTAAGGCATAATATTAAATTCAGTAACACTATCCACCTATTTCTTAAAATAAGTGGATAATGTACTTTTCATTGAAACAAATTCTTCCTGAGCACAAATGTTTCATTGTATGTTTCATATAAATTTGATTTCATGTGTTGTCACATTGTCTTGTTATACAGACATTTCACCAGAGGGCGTCGCTGTACAGATAGCAGCACCACCTGTTGATGGAGAGGCAAACACGACACTTGTGAAATATGTTGCGGCAGTCCTGGGGGTGCGCAAGTCTGACGTGTCACTTGACAGAGTTAGTAATTAGTAATTTCTAGTGGCATCTGAGAATACAGTCATATTCATAAAGCACAATATAATAGCGACATACTTTATTGAGAATCTTATTAACTATATTATGTTTGTTGAAATGATGGTGTATAGTTTCGATGTCTACTCTAGGACTTATGTTTGTTTTGTGAGCAAGTTTTGTCTGAGTTGAAAGAATATTAATGTACTAATGCAGTAAATTATGTTTCCACAATAACATACACGTTGCGGAATCAATCATTCTTAAGGTAGTTTTACCAAAAGTATTACCACGAACTAGTGTAAGGTGTTGGCTGGCTTTATTTAATGACTCAGGTTTCAAAATCAGGAAGGTGTTTAGGCCCATTTTGGGGGCAAATATTTTGGGCAAATATTTTGATGCAAATTGTAGATTAGGGAATGCGCGAAGACCTCAAAAAAGTACTTTCAGGAAAAACTATTCAACAGCACTTACCTCCATCTTTGTATATTGTGAGCTGAACCAACAGCAGAGAAGTTGAAATATTTTTATGTGTGGTGATGGTGGAAGTTTGCCTCCCTCCCCGTCCACTGATATCATGAATCAAAGCAGCGGTGAAACTGTCTGGTGGTTCAGTTCAATTTACACACTTCAGTCCAACCTCAATGAATGATATTCATAATTATTATGATAATGTTTGCTTTTTCAGGGTTCGCGATCACGAAACAAGAGTTTGATTGTGGCTGCTTCGTCAAGAAAAACTGTTGAGGAGGTTTTGCAGAAACTAAAAACTGAAATGGAGTCAGGCTGACAGAGACGACTGAACATGTTTTAACTGCTCTTTTGTGTCTCTTAGTTGATGTTTCATTTTTCTAATGACACTATTACGTTTTTCATGATATTTCTTACATATGTTTATAAGAGTGTCTGTCTGCCCGCTGTGCGTATAACTGATGCATTCTCTAACCATGTGGATGTAAAATCATGGTCCATTTTGTTATACCAGATTGTAAATAAAGCAATTTGTAATGTGGACTAACTTCGCTATGACATGACCTTGTCTATTCCATCATCTTTCTGTATCACTATGTGGTGGGTAAGAACTCATCTTGATATATCAGGTAATCACATTGAGTCAGAGCAATTTCATTACCGGAAAAAATTTTGGGATTTTAATATTCAAGTTTTATTAAACTTTTTCAAAATTTAAAAACCAATAATTAAAAATTTTATTTTAAAAATTTATTAAATATATATTAACTTAAGCCTCTCAGTACATACAACTAGTACAAGCCAAGACGTGTGTGCCCTGTTGCTCAGTATCCACACACAAACATGGTGTGTTATCATTCTGATGCTCACCCTTATAAAAAAAAAAAAATCTCCCCGTATTGCTGTTCTAATAATAATAAATGTTTCCGGAGGGTAAAATTTCTTATTTTTGCAGATTGTGTGAACTACTAACATTACACTACCGTGGTAATGTCATGTGACCTGTGTCGGTGATTGAGACAACTTGCAGCAGTGTTCACTTTCACAAGAGCAAACACACTGTGAAGTCAGTACGGTGGTTAAACAGTGCATAAATGTATTAGTAACAAAAGTATGGCAACATGCAAGAGGAGACAAGAATGGACTGTTCAGAACAAATGACCATTTAGCCAGCCTATGACTTACCAGGTGCCATTGACTGTGTCAGAATGTTGGCTTGTTACTAAGACTGTACAGGCCTTTTATATTTCAGAATTTGTGATTAATATTACCTCTTGTTATTACACTCCAGACACTTAAACAAGTAAAGATAATTTCTTACACTGCGTGATCCAATCAGGATTGCTCAAAACGCTTTATACATTACTCCTGGGCAGATGTGTATAATCAAACACCATCTCAACTTCTTCTGGAAGCATCCAGCCATGCAGTAGTTAATGCGTGAAGACTATTTGCATACAAATACCCACCACTGTCTATAGCCAGGTACCTATTTATACAGCTGAGTGGACTGGAACAATGTAGAGTGAACAAACTTGCCAAAGTTTTGACACCGCAGCACAGGATTTGAACTCTGGGTCTCTAGGTTGACAGTCTGATGCTCTAACCACTGTGCTACTATATATAAAATATGTCCAGGAATCACAGGACAAGAACAATAAATGAGATACGATACAGCTGCATTGCATCAGGTAAAACCAGTGTGCGCAATGTGGAAATATTTATTTACCATCCATAATTATTTTTGAAATTGTGGCGATCCACCAGTGCTTCAGATCCACCAGTGCTTCAACAATACCGCTGGGCCGCGCTGTGTCATTGTGCTGTTTCAGATCTTGACATTAGCAGAAGGATTGTAGATGTCCATACTCGATCTACATGGTTACTCCAGTTACATGAAATTATATTTTCTGGGCATTCGTGACTTAAACTACTAAACAAAACTGTTACGCCTACCAATGTCAAGCAGGCATATGTCTATAGTGATTTATTTATTTGTGTAACAAATATATAATTATATGTTGTAAACATCTAAAAATATGCACATTATATAATATTATGTGCTTATATACACATAGGAGTACATATGTCTAAATATTTCATGTACCTATAATGTGAATAAGCTTGACTATACCAGTGTATGCATAATGTTTTTATTGTTATTATTTATATTCTTAATTGTAAACATATTGTTTTTACATATTTGTTTAATGCTGTAGATATGGCTCCCACGTTAGCAACATATTCAGTGTCTTAATGCAGATTTTTTTCACTTATATGTAAGTTAATTTATGCTAATTTATATGTTATACGTTGAATTGGTCAACATAAATGAGTCTAAGTCTGATATTTGTTACCAGTTTATAGGTAATTAATTTCTGATTTGATATTCGAATTTTTATTCACATAAAATTACTTACGTTATGTTATGTATTCAAACATTTGATAGATTTTTCAAGAAATAAGATGTAATAATTACAAGTAAATCTTATTGGAACATTGAAATTTGATCTTGCGATTAGAATGGCCACCAAGCAAAGTTTCCGACTTTTTGAAGTAGCATTTTATAAGTAATGTTGACCAATTATGTTTATTACTATCTGATTCATGGTATATATGGGAAATTTACTAATGTAAAAAAGTCATAAAAACATTACTAGTTAACATTGTTAAATCAGAAGAAGCCCAATACAATCTTATTAAAAGGTAAATGTAGCCAGGTACTTATTCATACAGTTGATTAAATTGGAGCAACATCGAGTGAATAAACTTGCCCATGGTTTGATCCTGCGGTGAGGAATTAATCACATGATTGTGAAGATTTTGCAAGAATATTGTATATTACAAGGGTGGTTGTTTGCAAAATCGGTGGGTTATATTCATGACTTACCAAAACATTTAGCCTAAAAACACAGGATGCTTGCATACTTCATCATCTGAATTCACAAAATAAATCTGTACCCATCATAGCTAGCGGCTTTCAACACTGAGAGGCCCGTCCAAATCTATCGCGCGAAAACTGATGAAATCATGTTGCTACCACCACGCACTTGTTTACATATGGCGGCCATATTCGCTTGAAGATTAGAACGGCGCGCGTCTAAATAATTACGTTTTTAGGTATGTGTTCAATAAAAAAACATCTAATTACTTTAATGTTGGAACATTGGTGACGTCGCATCGCTTATAAATATTGATTTCGATATACAAACCTTGACGTCGTTATCAAATAAACTATAATTAGGCCTACCGTTTTAGAATGGGCAATTTGATCAATAATGCCGATATTTTTTCAGGTGTTTTAATAATACAATAAAAACATTATATACCATATTTGGGGTCATTGCAATTACATTTGACATAGTTTTCAGTATATTCCGTTCATAAGCCTAATTTGTTATAACGTTAAATAGTCAATTAATTAATATTATTATATTTACAACCGGTGACGGTGTAAATATTGTTGTTTCCTAGCACCCAGCGACCTAACCTACGGCTAAGCCCAGTCGTCTTATCCTTAGGGCTTATTGCTATGAGCATTAGACCGAAAAGCTAGTTTACATTAAGACAGATAATGTCAGTTGTCACAAATGAGTATATACATGAGTAGATGTTTGTCAGAAATATTTCTACAAAATTGACATATATGGCTATGCGAGTAACCCAAGCACCAATCGAAAAGCCAAGATCAATTGCTCATGTGATCATTATTGTCCTAGATTAGCAAGGTGAAACTTCAAGGCTGCTACCTTAGGTGATAGCGGTTTGGGGAGGATTCACTCGAATAACTGGCATAGCATTAGCAGTGACAACCAATATGGAACATAGGCCCCCATTACACGTTATGACTTCTTCTTTCAGGTTACCGCCTAGCCTCAACATGCTGAGGATACAGGCGGGCGAACAGGAACAATTAGAAATATCTTGATATTATATATATATTTTTCGTTTTGGGTGCAATGCAATGTATCAGAACAATAATTAGTGCATGTAAACAGTAATGCGTGCAAAAGAACTAGTTATATCTAAAAAGTGGAATAATGCAAAGTCTGGACATTGCTCTTAAAGGAATCAAGGCTGTTTTTGTTTACAACATGTTGAGGGAGGGAGTTCCAAAGTCGAATGGAACTTGGGAAAAAAGAATACAAGTGGTAATTACTTCTGGAGTGAGGGGTAGGACAAGGAATGTTGCTTTCGAGTCACTGTGTTTACAGGAATGAGATATTTATTTGCTGGTATACCCACTAGGCCATTTGCTATTTTCTATATCATACATAGTTTTGCGTCATTTCTTCGGTCGGATAGAGATCTCCATCCTAATGTCTGGAGCATATTGGTTACACTGGATGTATTATGGTGGCGATGTAAGACATATCGAACTGCACAGCGTTGGATCATTTCTAGTTTGTTTATTTATGTAGCGGTTTAGGGGTCCCAGACAGTACAGTTATTTTCCAAGATAGGTCTGACAAAGGTGAAGTAAGCCTGAGTTTTGATTTGGATTGACGAGACTAAGATTTCTGCGGAAGAAACCTAGTGATCTATTTGCTTTTAAGGAGATGCTATTTATGTGTGCATTCCACCGAAGGTCAGAAGTTATGGTTATGCCAATATATTTAGCTTGTGATACAGTTTCAAGTAGTTGTCCGTGGAGTATGTATTGGGTTTTAATGATAGTTTTATTTCTTGTTACATGGATGACATGGCACTTTTCAAGATTGAATTTCATTTTCATTTTTGTTGCCCATTTATCGAGTGTGTTAAGATCTTCCTGGAGGGCAACTGTGTTTGTCTTAGGCTTAAGAGCTATATACATTATGGTGTCATCAGCAAACGGTCTAACTGTAGAAGTAATGTCTGGAATGTCGCTAATGTAAAAAGACATAGGCAGGGACCAAGTACAAAACCTTGAGGGACTCCTGATGTTACAGGGACTTCAGAGGAGGCCTCGCCCTCTATTATTACTCTTTGGGATATGTCGGTTAAAAACGCTTTAACCCAGGAATTTGTTTTGCCTTGGATGCCTTAGTGTAGGAGTTTGTCTATTAGTTTGGTATGGCTGACCTTATCAAATGCTTTAGAAAAGTCCACCACTATGACATCCGTTACCAGATTGCATATTGGTAACTAGGTCATGTGTAAACTGAATAAGTTGTGTATCACATGACACACAAGATCGAAAGCCATGTTGAAGATCATAAAGAATGTTGTGTCACTGTGCATGTTTCATTATGTTACTAACCAAGATTTGTTCCATTAATTTGGATGCTATACATGTCAAGGAGATGGATCTGTAATTTGAAGCGAGGTATTTTTGGCCATTCTTGAAGATAGGTGAGACATTATCTTTTAACCAGTCTGTGGGGACTTCACCTATTTCATATGATTTCCGAAAGATTAAGGTAAGTGATGGCACAATTTCAACAGCTAACTCTTTTAGAATTCTTGGGTGGGTGTTATTTGGTCCTTGTGCATATTTTGCAGGAGTTTTATTACACCAGTTTCTGTAATTCCTATGTCTGGCATTTCTGGTAGAGTTGAATTGTATAGATTGGTTTCTTGAGGAGATTGGTCATCACAGTTACATGTGTGACGTGATAACAAATCAGCAACGATATGTTATTTGCCTGGTTTCCATGTCACTGTGAATGCAAACCTCTGTACGGCTAGCATCATCGCTTGTATTCTCATGGGAGCGGCACGCAGTGACTTATTCATTATCGCTTCCTGTGAACGATGGTCTGTGTGAATAGTGACATTCGGGTGGCCAAAGATGTATTGGTCGAACTTGTTCATGGCGAATACGATCGCTAGGCATTCTAACTCTATTGGTGCATACTTCGACTCACTCTTGCTCAAAAGTCTTGATGCATATACATATACATAGTTTGTCTTCCTGCAGTAACAGTGCACCAAGTCCGGCTGTACTAGCATCTGTCTGTAATACGATCGGCTTCCGGCTGTCGTAATATTGCAGAAGTTTCTCCGATATGAGCATTTGTTTCGAAGTCTCATACGCAGTTCTCTGGTCTACTCCCCAGCAGAACTCTTTTCGGGTAGATTCAACAGTACACGCAGTGGCTCACTCTCGGCTGATAAATTCGGCATGAACTCAGCCATGTAGTTCACATGTCCTAGGAAATGTCTCACTTCCACTGAGTTTCTGTGCGCTTCCATGTTTCTGATTGCACATACTTTCTTGGGATCCGGTTTCACACCTTCTGACGTGAGGATGTGCCCGATGTATGGTAGTTGTCATGTGAAATCTACACTTCTTCTTGTTCAGTTTCAATCCACATTCACAAACTCGTTTGAGAAATTTTCTCAAATTGTCATCGTGCTCTGCTTGATCTTTTCCATATATCAGTATGTCGTCTGCCACAACTTATACACCTTTGAATCCTTTCAAGGCTTTCGAGAGTCTTCTCTGGAACTCTTCTTGTGCGGTCGAAATACCAAATGGCATTCGTTTCCATTTGTACCTGCCGTAGGAGGTCCAGAATGTGGTGAGATGACTTGATTTGTCAGACAATTTCACTTGTAAGAAACCGTCTTTCGCATCACATAAGCTGAACATCTTGGCTTCTGCCAACTGTGGCAGTACATCGTCGATGTCTGGCACCTGGTAGTAATTTTTTTGAGCGCCTGATTAACGTTTTGTGGATCAAGGCATAGTCGGACAGTTCCGTTCGACTTTCTAACTGGTTGCAAGTGATTTATCCATGGAGTCGGCGATTCTACCTGCTCGATGATACACTGCTTTGTTAGTATGTCTAACTTGGTTTTAACCTCCTCCTTCGTGGAAACAGGGATCTTTCTCGGTCGCACTTGCACTGGTGTGATGGACTCATCTGTCTCAAGGTCATATTCACCCGGCAAACATCCAATACCCTTGAACACACTGTCGTACTCTGCAAGAATGTTCTCGAGTGGCTCGTCTGCAAACATTGACTGTGATTAGATTAAGATCAAAGCACGCTTTTCGTGGTAGCAGACTGTGTTGTTTTGTTTCCATCAGCAACAAGTTCAGTATATGTTTGCAATTCATATTGTGTGTTACTGTCATAGTACACCAACCATCGGGTATAACCTTGGAGTCATCATACATCGTTATTGCTTGTGTCGATTCGGTCAGTCGCGGTTTGCCCGTCTTAGCAAAATCTCGGCGTGTCAGCATGTTGCATGTTGTCGCAGTATCCAGCTGAAATTCCAGGTTGTCTTTAACCTTGCCGTTCGCTACTATTACTGTCGCGAGCATTTTCCGGTCATATTTGTAACGTGTATGCAGTTTGTTGATTCATCTGATGAATAGTTACATTCATTCCTTGAATTCTTCACTAGGTGAGCTTTCTCTGTTCTCACCGACTCCGTTTTGGTGTTGCAACATTTTGCAAAGTGATTCATCCTTTTGCACTTGAAACACTCCTTACCGTATGCTTTGCACTTTGCTCCCCACACTTACTACAGTTCTCTGCACTTGGCTTCATGCCAGTAATACTCTTATACTTGTTGCTGGCATATCGACGCGAAGCTGGTTTGATAGCGTGAACTGTCACCGGTTGATTTTCAAACAACGTTTTGAGATCGTCCCTAGCCGCTTCCATCGCTCGGTGTCGCGCTTACAATTTTTCCGGTCGTTAAAAGCGTTCCGATTGACGTTTCTGCGCATGCGCAATAAATGTAAAATCATCAATATCCAGCGAAACAACAAAGCATTTTCGGTATAAATGCCACGTTAACTCTCCTGTGATGAATACTGTGAGGACATTCTTTAAATGTCATTCAATGCAATAAAATAGTACGTTTTTTTATATAAATCACTGTCACGGATTATGGCGCACTAAAGTCACGTGATTTACGCTTGCTATCAAAATATGCCGCAAAACTTGTTTGCCTCGTATTAATTTGCGACAAATAACTTTGCTGAGAGGTTATATATATCCTAACGAACAACCCATAGTATTTATACTATAAATGCTTTGTCTTTTCGCTGCACATTGATGATTTTACATATATCGCGCATGCGCAGAAACGTGAATCGGAACATTTAAAACGCCAGGAAAATGTAAGCGCTACATCGGCAAGTAGCTACTGCTTCGTCTAATGAAAACTGTTCACGTTGAAATAGACGTCTTCGCACCCGGTCACTTTCCACGCCGAGTAGCAACGTTTGAATCATCATACGGTCATACTGTTCTTTACTGCCCGAGTTACAGTCCCTGGCAACATGATGTAGCGCAGTTACGTATTCATCGACATACATTTGACCTTGTTTCATCGTTAGCAGCTTATGGGTCAAGGCCACTACGTTCACGCGAGGCGCACATAATTGATCGAAGTTTTCTACCACTGTGTCATAGTTGTCCTTGTTCGCTTCCGTCTCCCAAGGCCAAGTGAATGACTCGTAAATGTCATTTCCACGCTGCCCCATTGTTCTCAGAAGCAATGCAATTTTCACTGGATCGGTTGTGTCATCTCTACCTGTCGGCACGAGAAATTGCAGAAATGTTCGTTTGCACCGCTTCCACTGTTCCGGCAGATGTCCACCTTCTGTCTGTCAGACTCGGAGGTGGCGGTGTCCAACAGTTTATCCTTGGCAGCTTTGTCTGTAGTTTAATCATACACTTACACGGGGCACCATGTTCTTCGTGTGTTATTTATCTAATAGTATGATAATAACTATAACTCGGATAGAAAGCACAGAGCGGGTTGTAGACAAAACACGAAATCGGCTTTCAGTCCCAGAGTCTCAAAGTAACAACCTGACATTGGTACACGAAACCCAACGATCAACAGTCAACATCAAACTTATTAGCCTCGATTACCCAGGTGATTACTCCGTGAGGTGGCAGCTATTTGTAGCCCCTAACACGGATAACATTCAAAAGCCGGCAAAGTCTATAGTCGCAACTGATTCAGCCGTGAGAACAGCGCATATTCACGTCCCAATTTGAGGAAGGATAAATAATTTCTGAGATTTCCGATCCGCCCAATTGCGCACTAGCAGCTGAACAGTTTTGTGTATTCTAGTTTACGTCTATATCACAAGCATTGCATGTAACATGAGCAGAGTGTGGCAGAAATCAAATCACCCAAAATTATGTCTCGCGACCGGAGGTCGACCATACTCCTTGCGAGCGATTTCATTGGATAAGCTTATATTCATGCAAAGGTAATCTGCTAAGTCCCATTATTCTTCTGCTTTCATTCTTTAATTTGGTTTGGAAAACAGATGGAAGACCAGGAATTGAGTGGTGATGTTCAACACACAAACGTACGTGCGTACGTACATACTCACACACGTACGCCCGCAAGCATGCCCGCAAGCACGCACACATGCACGCACGCACGCACATACGCACGCACACACGCATGCATGCACGCACGCACGCACGCACGCACACACACACACACACACACCCACACGCACGCACGCACGCACGCACGCACGCACGACACACACACACACACACACACACACACACACACACACACACACACACACACACACACACACACACACACACACACACACACACACACACATACTCACATTACAGTTATGTATAAATAGTGTACTAGTACTAGTGCATGATTTTTCACCAAGCATAAACCTAACTGTCGTACTTGCATGTGGCGCAACAAACTCTTCTAGCTAGATACATGTAACTAATTTTGTGCACGTAGTCAATTATAATTGTCAATACTCAATAACACTTTCATTTCACACGGTTGGTTTTCTGCTGGGCAGAAATAGGGCAGACAGTTGTGGTCAGTGCCAGGGCTGAAAAAGTGCGACAATAGAAAATACATACCTTGGATAGGCAAATTTGTATTTTTTTTTAGAAAGTAGTTACTTAGTCTCCTTCTGTACCTGTCTACATAACCATTTCTGACAAGTTTGCACATTGATGACATTAAAACCGACAAGTCTGGAAATAGAGGAGCTTATGGGCAGGGTTGGTTTCAGGCTGAAAGGTATTTCTGCACTGCCAGTGCAGAAATAGGGCAGAAATGACAATAAAACATGCACCGATAGCATTTTATAGAATACGTTGTCAGTCTCTTTCTTTACCAGTCTATATAACCAGCTGTTCTAAAAATATTTGCATATTGATGATTTTAAAGCCACAAAGACTTCCCCTCAAGGGGCGTACTTTCCCGGTCAGAAACCTCTATCCACAGTTAATAGTAAATGCCATAATCTATTGTTTGTTAAACTATGCCATAAAAAATGCCTTTGCTGTCCTCAGAAGAGACAATGCTAATGACTGCTAGGATTCTGTGAAGAAATGTGACAACTCAACTCAAGACAGTCTGGACATCACTGTGGCCTGGTGCCACTTTCGAGCCTGACTTATGGTCACGCACTATCAGGTGCTAATCCAACTTATGGCTCTGTGCAAACAAAAGTTGTGGTCATTGTCAGAGCCCAGAAGGACAGTTAGAAAGTATGTAGCAAAAGAACACAAAGGTATACATTAATGGCATAAAAGTAAAGTAAGTTCTTATATAGCACAGTAGCCAGTTGTCAAGGCTACTCAAAGCACGTAACACTACTTCCCTGGCAGACCTGATCAATCAAACACTATTTTAACTTCTCTGGGACACATTGCAATTAGTGTGCGAAGCCTGCTCGTACAAATATATATAATATATAAGAAACAATACAATAATATAACCATTTGTTCTACAGTGTTTGCACACTGACGATATTAAAACCACAATAATATCTGAAAAATTTATAAACTGCAAGACAGGTATCTAAGTGTATAATTTGTATGCTATATAATAACATTTTAGAACATTGGCTGGCTATTGCACAGCTTTGCATATGCTGGAAATAAAGATAGAGTTGAAAAGCTACAGTTTATAATAAAAAAGCAAGACCATAAATATGATGAGGTATGATTAGTATTCAAATGTACGATCACTTAGAAATGGTGTAATCAACTATGACTGAGATATTTTGTTAAAATCTGCACTACAGCGTTAGTAAAGTCATGATAACCATAACACCTGTAGACATAGTCATTGAGTCGATTATATTGCAGCGTAATATATTACTATTACACCTGTATTTAATTTCCTTCCTATTACTAATACATGATGAATGGAACATATTAATATTCAATTAATTAAATGTCAAAAATATTAGATATATTTGACATTTATTTGTATTTTATTTGTAATTTGTATTAAATATCATTATCAATGAAATTACATGCAATGTAATTGATATGCAATGTTTCGGTCAATAGGCCCATGCCAGGGGTCATTTTGCATGGAGTGCAATACCTGTTGGGATCGAACCAACAACTAAAACCGATACATTAGTAGCTTCTATTGTTACAACATACATTTTGTTTGATTAATTTATTCAGTTACTCCAAAAGGCAAGCTGATTATTTGTGTAAGACCATGGTAACGTCTCTCTTGACCTAGGCATTGCCTGGGGTAGTGTAACAGCATTACTGACTGATAACATATCACAGCGGTAATGTGAAAACAAGTGTTCTGAGGACTAATTCAAACAGACAGATAAATATCAATTAGTAAAATCAAAACATTCACAGAATAATACAGTGCATTTTGAATATGTCAAATTTGCAGGAGCCCTATTTTGTCAATTCAATTTGCATGAAATCTGTGCTTTCTCACATCACACTAAACTATCAGGTACGCACAAATAATGCAGTGAGAGATATATCAAGCGAGAATATCTAAATCATTTAAAAAATCACTTTACCAATATGGTTTTGGTGGACACATGGATGTTAACTGTTAAGCCTGATGACCTGAAATGGACTACAAACACACATGTGACACCATTTACACTCACTTCTAAGGCATAACTGACAATATTTATGGTTTTGGGAGACCTTTTTTTACCCGTCCACCCATATTTCTACCCGTCCACAACGATTTTTACCTGTCCAAATGACGGGTGGACGGGTCTCTGCATAAAGCTACGCCTACCACTTTCATGAATAAATCAGTTCCTCGCTAATACCAATACAGTTGATTATGTAAAAACCTATTTATGGGCGAGGAGTAAAATCATGTAATGACTGGTCCTGGAGGATTGGTCCTGGAGGATTGGTCTTGGATGATTGGTCCTGACAGATTGGTCCTGGAAGAATGTATGTTAAACATATGCTTTGGGGTTTTGACACTACTGATGAAACCACACTACAAATGTGGTGCTTTGTGGGAACAAATGTGGTGCATTGTGGGAAAAGTGCAATCACTCACCAGATACCACATGCGTGGCCACATGGGGTCGGAGAACATCCGCGATCGACTGTCCCTCTTAACCCTTCGCTTCACTACCTGCTGCTCCAGCCATGTCACCTGCAACATGATGGCAAGAAGAGGGTTAACATGATATGTCGGTGAATGGGTTGAATTTGCATTTCTTCAGAGCCGTAAGGCTTGAGTGTGCAAGTCACGCCACAAGTATGTTGTCATGTAACATGTAACGTGTAACATGTAACGCCGGTGTGGTTTCTTTGTAACTAAATCTTTGCATGATCCCAAATGATAGACGTCAGGAACCCACAGCTCATATTTATCGCCTACAGACACAGCAGAAAGATTCTGTAACACGTATTTACTTCTTCAATTGTACATATCTGGCGGTGTACTCAAATGAAACATTATCATTTAAGTGTCTTCACCATAGACCTGAAACATGCAGCACTACATGACATCACAGCATGACAGCTGAACAGTGAATCAGTATCACGTCTTTAACACGGCCATCCTGAATAAATATATTATATTATTATCAGTATTTATCACTACATAGTACATAACATTACAGCATAATTGCTACACAGTAGTAGTAGAATATATCTGAAGCTTGGTAACTGTCATATTTACAGATGTCATGGACCAAGCAGGCAGCCTGCACGGTCACCAAGAGAAATGGCAGGACTGGCACCATCTAGAGGACTGGCACTGTCTACAGAACTACCACCGTCTATAGGACTGCCGCTGTCTAGAGGACTGCCACCATCTAGAGGACTGGCACCGTCTAGAGGACTGCCACTGTCTAGAGGACTGCCACCGTCTAGAGGACTGACACCGTCTAGAGGACTGCCACTGTCTAGAGGACTGCCACTGTCTAGAGGACTGCCACTATCTATAGGACTGCCACTGTCTAGAGGACTGGCACCGTCTAGAGGACTGTCACCGTCTAGAGGACTGGCACCGTCTATAGGACTGCCACTGTCTAGAGGACTGCCACCGTCTAGAGGACTGCCACCGTCTAGAGGACTGGCACCGTCTATAGGACTGCCACTGTCTAGAGGACTGCCACCGTCTAGAGAACTGGCACCGTCTAGAGGACTGGCACCGTCTAGAGGACTGGCACCGTCTAGAGGACTGGCACCGTCTAGAGGACTGCCACCATCTAGAGGAATGGCACCGTCTAGAGGACTGCCACCATCCAGAGGACTGGCACCGTCTAGAGGACTGCCACCGTCTAGAGGACTGGCACCGTCTATAGGACTGCCACTGTCTAGAGGACTGCCACCATCTAGAGGACTGGCACCGTCTAGAGGACTGCCACTGTCTAGAGGACTGCCACCGTCTAGAGGACTGACACCGTCTAGAGGACTGCCACTGTCTAGAGGACTGCCACTGTCTAGAGGACTGCCACTATCTATAGGACTGCCACTGTCTAGAGGACTGGCACCGTCTAGAGGACTGTCACCGTCTAGAGGACTGGCACCGTCTATAGGACTGCCACTGTCTAGAGGACTGCCACCGTCTAGAGGACTGGCACCGTCTATAGGACTGCCACTGTCTAGAGGACTGCCACCGTCTAGAGAACTGGCACCGTCTAGAGGACTAGCACCGTCTAGAGGACTGGCACCGTCTAGAGGACTGGCACCGTCTAGAGGACTGCCACCATCTAGAGGACTGGCACCGTCTATAGGACTGCCACTGTCTAGAGGACTGCCACCATCTAGAGGACTGGCACCGTCTAGAGGACTGGCACCGTCTAGAGGACTGCCACTGTCTATGGGACTGCCACTGTCTAGAAGACTGCCACCATCTAGAGGACTGCCACTGTCTATAGGACTGCCCCTGTCTATAGGACTGCCACTGTCAAGAGGACTGCCACTGTCTAGAGGACTGCCACTGTCTAGAGGACTGCCACTGTCTATAGGACTGCCACTGTGTGTAGGACTGCCACTGTCTATAGGACTGCCACTGTCTATAGGACTGCCACTGTCTAGAGGACTGCCACTGTCTAGAGGACTGGCACTGTCTAGAGGACTGCCACTGTCTATAGGACTGCCACTGTCTAGAGGACTGCCACCATCTAGAGGACTGCCACTGTCTAGAGGACAGCCACTGTCTATAGGACTGCCACTGTCTATAGGACTGCCACTGTCTAGAGGACTGCCACTGTCTAGAGGACTGCCACTGTCTAGAGGACTGCCACCGTCCTGGCTTAGACTCCATTCTCCCTAGAACACACCCCAGGGACTTATCAAACTGGTCCACAGAAACTACACCAGCCAATGTTGCCTGTATTTGGGTCAGAACGCAAGGCCATGTGTAACATGGACATGTACCAGTTCTGTGTTCTCACTCATCCAGGGCTACTACAACCGCATGCACAGAACAGTAATTCCGTGTTTTCAGGCTTAAGAGGATGTCCATGCGCACCACTCGGCCGCTCAGACCACGCCATGGTTTACCTAGTGCCGACTTACAAACAGCAACTGAAGTGTGTTCAGCCAAACGTGAAAACTGTGAAACAGTGGTCAGTGAATGCAATGGAGACACTGCGCGGCTGTTTTGAATGCACTGTTTGGAGAGTGTTCAAAGAGGCCGCAACCGACATTCACGAATACACAAAGACAGCGATTACATCACCTTCTGCGAGGGCCTCTGTATTCCAACGAAAATGATAACAAGCTACCCCAATGACAAACCGTGGTTCAATACTTATATCAAACACAAGCTACAGGCGAAACAAGATGCGTTCAAAGACAATGACAAAGACAAGAAAACGAGATATGCAGCGGAAAAGGCCGTCGAGACTGGCAAGGCCAAATACTGTGACAAGGTTGAGGAGATTCTATTCTCACCGCCAACAACTCTAAGAACATTTGGCAGGGTCTGAAGGCCATAACCAACTACAAGCCGTCTCCCAAGAACCCTACGACTACCGACACTAACCTTCCTGACAGATTGAATGACTTTTAT
Source organism: Ridgeia piscesae (assembly GCA_025642075.2). Classification (NCBI taxonomy): domain Eukaryota; kingdom Metazoa; phylum Annelida; class Polychaeta; order Sabellida; family Siboglinidae; genus Ridgeia; species Ridgeia piscesae. Next base: position 35,262 of record JAODUO010001957.1, on the reverse strand, counting down.
AGCCGGTCTGATAAACTGAACACTACTTCTCCTTCCTCTATCACTCCCTCCTCATCCCTCCCTCCTTTCACAGTTGATGAATATGTTGTTAGACGCATGTTTCAACGTATGTTTCAACGTCTAAATAGCAGAAAGGCTGTCAGTCCGGATAACATATCTCCATGTTTACTTAAACTGTGTGCCAACCATCTGTCGGGTGTATTCACAGACATATTCAATGTGTCTCTTTCCCAATGTAAAATCCCTCATTGCTTCAAAAAGTCAACTATCATTCCTGTTCCCAAGAAATCTACAGCCTCTTGTTTAAACGATTACAGGCCTGTTGCCTTGACTTCTGTAGTCATGAAGACATTCGAGCGCTTGGTCCTGCAGTTTCTTAAATTAATTATCGATCCATTGCTTGACCAATTTCAATTTGCATATTGCAACAATAGATATGTTGATGACGCTGTCGCTCTAGGATTGTTTTACATTCTTCAACATCTCGACAGCCCAAATTCTGACGCTAGGATCCTTTTTGTTGATTTTAGCTCTGTTTTTAACACAATTATCCCATCAAAACGTTTTGATAATATACAGAGTCTCAGTGTTCCTCAATCCATGTGTCTGTGGATCCTCGATGTTTTTTTAATAGGCCGCAGGTTGTAAAAATAGGCGACAACTTATCATCATCAGTTACGTTATCTACTGGCAAGCCTCAGGGCTGTGTTCTGTCACCAATGTTATATTCACTTTTTACACATGATTGTTTTTATTGTCACGTACATACTAACATTTGCCAATGACACTACAGTGATAGGGTTAACAACAAATTTTGATGAATCTAAATATCGGGATCAAGTCAACAAACTCATCAGTTGGTGTAACGATAACAATCTGGAACTTAATGTAAATAAAACAAAAGAAAAGATTGTGGATTTTAGGAGAAAGAAATCTTCCCCTCCCTCGCCTCTTAAGTTAATTGTGATCGATGGCAGGACAGTTGAAATTGTCCAAGATTTCAAATTTCTCGGTTCTACAATCTCCAGTAATCATAAATGGGAGATGAATGTTGATAATATTGTCAAAAATGTTCAGCAGCGGCTGTACTTTTTAAGAAGGTTAAGATCGTTTGGTTTGACCACACAGGTACGACATGCTCAACGTTTACAGAGCTGTAATCGACAGTGTTCTGATATTTTCTATCACAGTATGGTTTAGGTCGATTACACAGAAGGAAACGCTCGGATTAAACAGAGTTGCGAAAACTGCTTCCCGAATCATCGGCAGAGACCTTCCCAGTCTTGAAATACTGTATCAGCAGCGCCTGCTAGGAAGAGCCACTCTCATCTCTCAAGATTCATCCCATCCTGCCCATGACCTATTTGAACCTCTTTCATCTAGTCGCCGATTCAGATCCATCAAAACCAGGACCAATCGCTTTAGTACTAGCTTTTCCCCTTATCCGTTCAAGCCCTGTCAGAACAGAAGTGATTTTTCTCCCACCCGCAGCAAACACACATTCTACTTTCCGTTGAGTTTTTAGTGTGTATATTTTATCATAATTAATTTATTATATATTATTTTATTTCATATTTTACATTTTAAGCTAATATATTTCTACTAGATCGTATCAATTATTGAGCAATGTTAAAAACCAATTTTTTTATTCGGACCTTTTTATGTGATTTTTCTTATTTATTTTATTTAAAGTAGTAGTATATTTTATCATCATCGTTTGGTGCATGTGAATGTATTGTCTTGTGAATGTATCAGTACGACGACCAATATCATTACACATTCCAATGTTTTATTGTAACTTCAATGTGAACACATGGCAATTAAGCTATCCTATCTTTAAAAAAATGTTGTATGTGTCAGGTGTCCCCTGTTATCATGTGTCCCCTGTAGTGAGGTGTCCCCTTTACATATTTGTTTTACCGCCATCGTTTTATAATTAATAGTAATGAATAAAAAGTGAGTGCTTCAAAACAAACACTTCAACTTGCTGGTCTCCTACAAATATTTACAAAACATGGAGAATATTACTCCAGGTATTGTAAGTTGTTTTTGTAATATTATTATTACTATATTTCACTGATCTATACAATCTGGTAATGACAACAGTGTCAGTTCCCAGCGTCATTGTAATCACTGAATTAAACCGTCCACGTAATACAACTTTGAACACATCTAGTCGACACTGAACAGGAAGTTGTGACTAATTCAACAAGTGGTTAAAAAGTTACACTTCCTCCTTCCTGACATTTCCTTATTACTGAGCATGAAACAGATCTACAGAACACAAAGCAGCCATCAGTCAGGTCAACCCAACCAGGCGTATGTAATCCAAATACGATGCAACAACAATGATCGATTGCATGTAACAGGAGTACATAGACAATCGGATCAAATTTAACACAAGTAATCAGTGTCTGTTTTTGCAGGGTAAATAACCATTCATCTGTGATCTAATATAATTTTAACTAATTATTTATCTATTTCAAGAATGAAAATTTTACTGTTGATCATGCATAATGATCAGGAATAACAACCGTTTCTCATTTGCTCCTGGTGGTTACGGCTCACGTCCGTTTACTTGTTTACAGCTGCAGTAAGTTTTGAACAACAAAATCTTTTGGCAATTTTACTAATCTAACACAAATTGTATGTGTACACGCACACACACACACACACACACACACACACACACACACACACACACACACACACACACACACACACACACACACACACACACACACACACACACACACACACACACACACACACACACACACACACACACACACACACACACACACACACACACACACACACACACACACACACACACACACACACACACACACACACACACACACACACACACACACACACACACACACACACACACACACACACACACCAACCACACACTCAAATTGTAGGTACACACACACACTCAAATTGTAGGTACCCCGGGGGTACACACATACACACAAACCCAAATTGTATGTATATGTACACATACAAATACATACCGGGTACTCAAATTGTATGTTCAGTACTGTACACACACAAACTCAGATTGTTTGTTCCCGCCACAAACACAAACACAAACACTCACACCCCAAGACATAGTTTTGCGAGTTTTAATCTGTGTGCATTAACATGCAAATGTTATAATCTTGACAGACTTAATTTCTGTCTAGCCACGCTACACAACAGACCAAACTTGTTTTTATAGTCATGTAGATATCTGACCTAACCTCTTTTTAGCCCCACACTACACGACAGACCTAAGAAAAAACACCAAGCTCAATTTCATTACCAGGTCTGCAGGTAGAATTAATTTGCATAAATTTAGAGTATTTTAACATGAGAATGGGAGTGTTTATGAGTGGTAGAGTGACATAACAAACCACCCTGTCTTCACGGTAGTGCCCCTTTCATATGACTTTACAAGTCATGCTGTGAACAGCTGTATACCACAAGGTATGACAGCAGTCATAACTACAAGGGGACTTTTGCGATAAGTGGCATTTGAATCCTTGCTTGTACAGTTCTCTTCACATTGCACCAAGCTGTATAAAGTAGCTCAGTAATAGTAATTGCAGTATTGCTTCATATTTCTAAGATAACACAGGTGTGGCATTTGAATGAACTCCTAGTAACTGTGTCATGGGGGACCAAACACAGCTGTAATCAGTTACTTTGTACATTTATGATAAAAACAGCTACTTGTGTAATTGATAACTTGACTGTTTTTGATAAAATAAATTAAATAACACATGTGGCTGGGTACTGACGGGGCGGTGGGGGGTGGAGGTTTAGCGGTGCCCAGCGGTGTGTAGGGATGCTTGAACACTGAACTGGGATCGTCTGAAGTGCATAGAAAATACCGGCTTACCGCAACGGGGAACAGCACTATTCAAACAATGGCGGCTGGCCCGCTGATAGTGGGCTCGATAGATTAAATGGGCGCAAAGAGAGCGTGAATAAGGAAGGCTTATGAGACGTGTACCGCCTGGAGAAGGTACGACATCGTATTATGTATCACGCGGGGCGATCGACAGAGCATCACGGCAGCACTGAATCGCCTACACTGACTGACTGTTACAACTTACCCGTGTTACAACTAGCCCCGCTCTCCCCTACTGATTTTCAGTCCTAATAAAGTTGCAGCTTGCTCAAAGTGTTTAGTATCAGAGGAAATGGCTCAATGAATTGCCTGCCTAATTTGTGTTCTGACATTGTCAAATCCTTTTGTTTATTAAATATATGGTAGGCCTATAGACTCATGTTAAACACAGTGAAAACAGTGGGGGGAAAATCATTATAGTTCGACGGGATTTTAATTATTTGCTTGGTGAAGTGTCAAAGACCAGATTTTTTAACGAATTCAACATCCGCGGGGTACTGATTTGCCGTAACCTTATTTTTTATACATAGGCCTAAAGTGTAGGGGCCTAGTATTGACTAGAGTGTGTATGCACTTAGTACAGTATTTAGGTCATCACTAGTTTCGGAAATGTCTCGCAAATCCACAGAAGACATGCATTGGATGACACGACCTGCTCTGAAACTCCTGTCGATTCCCCCGTAGGGCCGAACGCCAGTGGCCTGGCCAGGATTTTGCATTTGAGGGCGCAAGCCTAACCAACAAACTTGTATATATATATATATATATATATATATATATATATATATATATATATATATATATATATATATATATATATATATATATATATATATATGCTTCTTCTTTATTTGCTTTTGCATTGTAATTATTTTTATTTGCATGTATATAGTTTTATCACACAAACTCAATCATTGGTGTCAACCCCCTCATCCAGAATCTCACTTCACAACATAGACCAAACCCACGCTGTTCGCCAAAATGATACGATATTTAAATAATTAAATTAAGTACATTACTGGAATGCGTATATTAACCTTTGTCTATTGTTAGTGAATTGTATCCTTTGTTTTCTTCACCTACAAAAACAACACGGGTCGGGAATGTCAACAACAACTACAGGACAGGTCTGTCAGATTTACATCTGCGGTGGTCTGTTTGGTAATTCTACATGCAACTGAGGCTTGGTCAAATCACACCATCAGTCCATCAATACACAGCTTAGAAACAATATGTACATCACTGACACCAACACTGCGGGTACCATCCTGTTTGCAGCCGTATACAATTCAAACGATTACATAATTTAGATAACTGTGTAATTTAAAAGGCCAACATATGTTAAAAAGTCATCACTGCAGTGACTCTTAAAACAGAATATATTAGTGGGACTCAATGACCCTCACGGCACAGGGCGCAAGCAGTTGGCGCATTATACAGAATAAAAATTATGATGTAGCCTTAGTTTTGAGGACTTTATTCGCAAATCGCAAGACATCGCCTTTGCGGCTCGCATGCGTCTGGCATACGCCAACCGTTCGCGCCCTGTATTAGGGAGGTCAGACCAATTTGACGCCCCTTCTGACAACATGGGGAGATAGGGGCCCGAGTTTAGTGGCCGTAATTTATTATCACGCAACATACCTGTTCTTGTAAAAAAATTCTTATGTTGCTATAATGTCATTCTATGATTCTGCGCCGATAACTGATTTTGTGGCGGTGTTTAAAAGGTGTTAATGATTTTTTTCCTCTCGGTGTCGTATTTCGGTTTTCATTGTTTACGCCCGTGGCCATATTGGATCACGTTGACAGGCCCCATCTTTCAGAATTGTTTGCGAGATTATGTTAATGAGTACGGCCATTTTGAAAAGTATGGAACGAAGAAGAAAGAAAAAACTATATGATCATATAAATATCATGGTAATCCGTCGATAAAAAGTTGTAGTAATTAGGCAGTTAGAATGACCTATCTTTGGCGATGTTTTATGGGTACTTATTTAATATGCTTCAAGTTGCTTCATATGCAGTAGTGTAAAGAATTGTCTGGACGATAATGTGGTCACAGTGATGGCTTGCTAATCGATAGCACAAACTGCCACAAAGTCCGTTTATGGAGCCCCTGTCTCAAACTACGTCGCCATTTTGCCTTCTTCACCCGTACGCGCGGTGCACGCAATGCATCGTGGTATACAAAGCACTCGGATCCCGACGTGGTCGACAGCGGATGTTTTTGATTAATAGTATTATAATTTATAGATGACAGGTTCTGACGGCTCCAGGTGTGGCTGTGCAAACTAATTAATCACTGCCATGTTTAATGTAGCAAATTTATATTATTTTTTTTATTTGTATTGTATTGTTTTATATGTTTAGCATATCGTTTGCACGTTTGTGTATTGGTTAGGCTACATTTAATTGATTAATTATTAAACAAATTGATTATGAATTGTTATCATTTTTTTCAAATTATATTACACATGACTTATTATGTTGTTACTGGGGTACTCTTTGATGACAATTAATATTTAGTTTTGAGTATAAAAATTATGTAATTTGTGTAATGTTGAAAAATTATGACACATTAAATGAATGAAAACATGTGTAAATAAAAATGTAAAAGATTATGACAAGGTGATTAACTTTCTGTTGTTAATCTTTCAGTCAGAGCAGTGTATTTTTTTAATGATCTTGTGATTTATGTATAAAATCAAATAGGAGAATGTTTGGAAAACAACAAAACAATTTTTTTATTATAAAATAGCATTTTCATTATTATTTTATATGTGTACTTGAAGGAAGCTTCGTTGCATTTTAATTAATTACTAATATCAGAAGAAGAAATTTAGCATTTCTAAAGGTTTATTGGCAAGATCTGACATCTGTCAGAAATTTGTCCGAAAATGGTGAAAAATGGTGAAATTTAAAAACATTGCAGTTTCCTAAATATTTCATCTACATACATGAAACAAGCACCATTGCACTTCAGTTAGTGAATATGAATAAGGAAAAAAATTACAATATGTGTGGTTTATATACAAAAAAATCATATATTAGCAAGCCGTCAGAAAAAGTCATGAAATTCGTAACTTCACACGTCTGTAGTTTGCTTAATATTTCACTTAAATACATGAAACAACTACCATGATACTTCTTATGGTGACTACTTTCAGGGAAGAGCACAAAATAATTTTTTGGTTCGAAAGCAAAATTGGGTCCGACCACCCTACCTGTATCAGTGTTATGTATGTGTGACATCGGCAAGTTTATTTACGTTGACTCGACAGCATTAAATTATTGCTTTGAAACACATTAAAAAAAAAAATATGACTTCTTTGTACCGGAAATGATGTAGAATAACATTCCGAACTCATACACATAGAAAAAAGATGGTAAAAACGTTTTGAAAAGGCCCGAGGCTAGTAAACCGGAAGATTACCGTGACAACGTGGTCTGGTGGGCGATATTATGCGACGTTGACGTTTTAGCGAATTTAAGTGTGATATTTATCAGCGCTATCCGCAATCTATGTTTTGGCAGGATTTCCGGTTGATAACCATCAACATCCCATTGCTGACATCATGTTCTGTTTTGTTTATGACAATTACTTACTAGTACAACAGATGTAAGACGATACACGTCACTATTCACGACCGACTAGACCCATTGCACTCGCCAGTAGGTGGTAGCACCACTCATGACAATAGTTGTGGGGTTGGTACCTTGGACTGTGGTAACGGTTTTGATGCGTATCTGTGTTGCAAAATATAAATGCATTACTCCACAGTCGAGTGAAGGTTTAGTTGCTATGCCGTAATGGAATGAATTATGCAAACATCGGAGGATGATCCGACGTAAGAAAATAGACATGCGTGCGGAACCCAGGTCACATATAACCACTGTGCATATAACATAGTAACGAATACGAATACGAATACATTTATTTCAGGTAAAAACCCATATTCAATTGGTACATACATTAGCAACATATCGGATGTGATTGTATAATAAATATGCAATTAATTCATGTAAATAAACCCCGTTTGAAAAGTAAGTTATATAAACAACTTACTGACTTTAAAGATATATATACATACATATATATATATATATATATATATATATATATATATATATATATATATAATAATAAATAATAATAAAGTTATAGCGAGACATGATGACTATCTTACAGGTTTACTGTGTACAACGAATTGGCCACAGTTAATCCACATTGGGCCATTTATATTTCAAAGCAATTGTACTAACCTTAATCAAGTCATTATTTATGTTAAAAATGCATTTTTTAAACCATAAATGTTCTTACGCAATAGGGCGTCAAATGTATCAATAGCATTATTAACAACACATACATAAATAACTAAGTATGGTTACCTTAAAAGTTTTGGGTAATTATTATTCAATATATATAATTATATATATATATATACATATATATATATATATATATATATATATATATTACCGGGAAACCGTAAAGGGCGTAGCAGGCATAAATGCAAGTGGAAGCACTAATTAATTATATCAATCTAAATCCTATCATCGGGGTCTGGTGCTCCAAAAAGTTGTGTAGCATGTGTGACGATCCAATCAGTTGACATATAGTGCATTTTAAGTCACAGTATATCAGAGGGAAATAGAACAGGCCAAGGAGTAAAACAAAATACACAATATTTGTACTGCGGGAAACAAGGCTGATGACTTGAACGGTTAATATACCATATTATACATGGCATATGTTTGAATGTGCAACACATTCATTGTATGCTTTAAAATAAGCTATGTAGGCCTACTCATTATAGTAATTAAAGAAAGTTGCAATATTCTCAGCCTTTTAACAATAAGCCAAGATAAATACTGTAAACGTGTACGTGTACTTGTATCTAAGAGTTAAAACAAGTAAAAGCTGATATTTTTAAGAGTTCTGTATTGTCTTCAACATCGGTTCAGTTACTGTACCCGCCTTCATTAGGGGCTAAATAATAGGGCTAAGCGCCTGTTCTTCTGACGACTGAACGGATGAATGATGCGTTCAGCATCCAACTATGTGTCCTTGTGGACGTGCATCAAGGCCAGTCCCGACATGCGCCCTGTTGTCACTGTAAAGCGCAGATAGTTCTTGAGATGCAGCATAGCGCTGTAAGGGCGACCTGCCATGGCTGTCGATATAGACATCACCATCAGTACTATGACAGCAATGTACATGTCGGGGTTGATTTATAGAATCGTCGAGTGTGTCTGGTTTCTCTGCGACATTCACCATTTCCCATATTGCTTTCCAGTGATCCACTTCGTTTTGTAGTTCACGCAGATTTCCAGGCATGTCGTCTTTGAACACCTGGTACAGCTGGGCTATTCTTTCTGGTGTCATATACACCAGTTGTTTCGGTGTGATGTAGGCCCACTGGGTCACGTACCGATCTTGAGCCATTAACGCATGAATGGTTGGTACATCGCCCTCTTTTTGTACTGACAATGGGGTGTCAGCAGGAAAATGTCTTTGTTTTCCAGCACGGCTTGCTCGGTTGAACTTCGAATCTCGCTGCCAGTTCCACAGCGCCTTCATATTATAATTACATAAATGTTGTCAGAGGAAGTAGTCTTTAGAGTGCATGCTCAATCGTTACCAATGTGATGGTGAAGTCAAACTTTTGGATTGACAACATTTGCCATTCCCATCAGCCTCCAGATATTCCAGAGCAGACACTACAGCTGTTGTTTGGTTTTGTTGTTCATGCCAGTTTTAGCTGCTAATCTTTTAATCTTAGCCCATGGACGCCAAAACATTGATACATTGTTTCCAGTGAATTCGTATTTACGCGGCTGCTGCATTGCCAAGATAGCCTCCAGGCGGAGACATCTATGTGGTCTGGAAACTATGACCAGCTGTACAATGTTGTCACATTTTTTACAAACTGTTACAAGTGAATGATGACGTTTTCGTTACTAAAGGCTATGGACATATCTGGGCATCCTCTGGCTATCGTTTGAAGTGGGAATGTTGTGGTTGCCTTAATGATGTGGAAGCACGTGCGTACGTGCGTACGGCTAGCTACGCCCCTGATCGTACCAATTCGTTACATTTCATGGTATAACCCATGGACAAAATAGCGTAATTCCTTATATCCATCTATACATTTTTATTTACAAAGTCCTGCACGGTCGGCCACTCTTATAATCAGGTAGACTACATTTGTAAAAAAAATCCAAATAGGATATCCTAAAGATATACATGCAGGCAGTAACATAATTTATACATATTAAAGAGTTGTCGTGTTATTTACCACAAGACTTGCGGCTGCCTGCGTGCAAGCTAAACATTTCCATGCGTATTCGTCAACATTTTCGTTCACCAACACCCAATACTTTTTTCGTAAGGCCTGTTTTGCAGAGACGGTGTTAATTGCCACAGGTCACAAATATCGCACTGTACGTAGTGCCTCTTTCTGAGGGCTAACACATTTTCCACAGAAAACACAGTCGTCTGCGTAAGACATTCCGGGAAACCCGGAGTCTCCCTCACCCAACTCCATATCCTTCTCCCTCCCTTCCTCTATCTCGCCATTTCCCCCTCCCTCTCTCTCCCATTGCCTCCATTCCCTTCCCTCCTTCGCCCTCTCTCTCTCTCTCTCTCTCGCTCTCTCTCTCTCTCTCTCTCTCTCTCTCTCTCTCTCTCTCTCTCTCTCTCTCTCTCTCTCTCTCCCTATCTCTCTCTCTCCCTGTCTCTCTCCCTGTCTCTCTGTCTCTGTCTGTCTGTCTGTCTGTCTGTCTGTCTGTCTGTCTGTCTGTCTGTCTGTCTGTCTGTCTGTCTGTCTGTCTGTCTGTCTGTCTGTCTGTCTGTCTGTCTGTCTGTCTGTCTGTCTGTCTGTCTGTCTGTCTGTCTCTCTCTCTCCCCCTCTCTCTCTCTGTCTCTCCCCCCCCCTCTCTCTCTCTCTTCTCTCTCTCTCTCTCTCTCTGTCTCCTCTCCCTCCCTCCCTCCCTCTCTCTGTCCCCCTCCCCTTTCCCCCCTTTCTGTCTCGTTCTCCCTCTCTCTCCCTCCCCCCCTCTCTCTCCCTCTCCCTTCCTCTTTCCCCATTCTTTCCTATCTCTCTCTCCCTTCCCACCCCCTCTCCTCCTTCGCCCTCTCTCTTCCTTCCCCCTCTCTCTCTCCCTCTCTCTGGCTCTTCCTCTCCTTCCTTCCCCTCGCTGTCCCCCACCCTTCCCCTCTTTCTCTCTCGTTCTCTGTCCCCCCCCTCTCCTCGTGACTATTTCTTATTCACCCTTATTCAGTTCGTCTTTCTATCTCCCTACACCTCCTTCCTCTCCCTCACCCCCTCTTTCTCTACCCCCTCTCGTTCTGCTGTCCATGAAGGCTTGTTTAGCAGAGAGCGGAGTTGAACATGACGTTGTAATGAGATTAAGCACGAGGAGACTTATACTTTGACAGGCTGGGTACTGACGGGGCGGTGGGAGGTGGAGGTTTAGCGGTGCCCAGCGGTACACTGAACTGGGAACGTCTGAAGTGCATGCAAAACACCGGCTTACCACAACGGGGAACAGCCCTATTACAAATGATGGCGCCTGGGCCTTTGATAGTGGGCTCGATAGATTAAATGGGCGCAAAGAGAGCGTGAATAAGGAAGGCTTATGAGACGTGTACCGCCTGGAGAAGGTACGACATCGTATTATGTATCACGCGGGGCGATCGACATAGCATCACAGCAGCACCGAATCGACTATACTGACTGACTGTTACAACTTACCTGTGTTACAACTAGACTCGGTCTCCCCTACTGATTTTCAGTCCAAACAAAGTTGCCGCTTGTTGAAAATTTTTAGTACCAGAGGAACTGGCTCAACAAATTACCTGCCTAATCTGTGTTCTGACATTGTCAGATGCTTTTGTTTTTTAAATATATGGTAGGCCTATATACTCATATGGATTAACACTGGAAAATTCTGCGACACGATTCGTTTGGATATGAGATGTGGGCTTTCAGATGATTTTGCCTTTTAGATGTGTGCATGGGACATTTAGACTCCCAACGAACAATACTTTTTGGGTGTTCGTCCTGCGTGTGTCATCTGTGAGAACTACACAGCGAGTAGGTCTGCAACTCGATGGCATGTCTACGTGTTTTGTATATTTGCAATAACTGTTAAATCAAATTACGCTTTTACATATGTGAACGTTTGCTTGAGCAGTTACTAACTATGCTATACAGGTCACTGCAATTGAAATGGTTATGGTATTGTGCGTTTTGGTAATTAAAATGGTTTTGTTATTTGCACTGTTTAAAAGGTGAATTTCTATAAAGAAAATCTACTAAATTATTTGCTTGTATGTTATGGATTATTTCGGTATTGTCAAGTAACAAGCTTGTCTAGCCTACATTCCCGTACGCGGCGCCTTATGCACATCAATATATACAAGTGTCTGCAATAAATGTGCTCATAACCAATCAAAATGTAACATAAAGTTTCTAATAATTGCATAAGTTGATTCCATTATATCTAAACTATCTCCATTAACAAGGATAATCATTAAATAAATGCATTAGTTATGCAATAACACATCAAAACTTTAAACAGACCGGCTCCGGTCTCCTTAAAACAGCGGTCTCCCGTACGCGGTGTACACTATGCACAACTGATCTCGTAGCAGCATTAACACACACACACACACACACACACACACACACACACACACACACACACACACACACACACACACACACACACACACACACACACACACACACACACACACACACATATATATATATATATATATATATATATATATATATATATATGTGTGTGTGTGTGTGTGTGTGTTGTTAGCTCAGCTGATAGGTCTCGTGTGCGGCGGGCTTTACGGTTTCAGTGCGGCAACACAACCCCAACCCCCACACCGGTGGCAACTACGTACACACATCAAGTAATCGAAACTGACTCCTTTTTAATATCGTCTACACAACAAATAATATAGACCCACCTCTAAAACAGTGCCGGTAGTGCAAATAACGCGCCATCTAGCGAGTACATTTATCCGGGCGTTATATTTTATCCGGGTGAAGTTTATGGGCGTACGTAAAGCGTAATATTTGTCGCCAGTAGAACAGGTGGTGGTCAGTAATATGCAGTAATTAAATATAATTAAATAGTTTCGTTTGTTGTCAAAATACAAGCGTTATAGCTAGAGTAGGTCCCATAATATAATTATAATTAGCAAATTCAGATTTGTCACCATTCATAAGAGTGACGTCACGTGACGTTTGCATCGAGAATAAACTGTTTTACGATAGACATTGTTTACGTCCTCAGAAAACATATATTTTGTAATGTATGCACATCAACATCACTCAAATAAAATAGAACGCCCGAATGAACATCAGCGCGACAGTCGTAGTTAGTATTAGATGCCCACACCCCTGTGTGCGCGCATGTGCAGAAACGTCATCCGGATATTAGTTAACACCCGGAAAAAGTAATCGCGACAGACAACCGCGCTGTGGTTAGTGACGTACCCAGTGTCGTAGCCGGGGGGGGCAGTGGACCATGCCCCCCAATCCCGGAAAATTAGGATGATGGGGAACGAAGGACCAATAACTGGCTACGTGATTCAGAGTTACAAGGTACAGAGGGTATAAGGAATAAAGGACGCCTGTGTAAGACTTTCCTCCCCAGTCCTACGATTTCGCAAAGAAATTTGTCATAATTCAAATATGATTAAGTTTGTGTAAAGATGTAGAATTGTGGTAAAGGTGTAGCATTAGAGATATAGTGGCACAGTGGTTCAGGCTCCCAAAGGGCTAGAGCGGTCGTTATTACATTGTGTTTACGGTAGCCTTCCTGATAAGGAAACTATGAGGTTGTGGAAGTAGCGCGTCATCTGTCGGGCCATGTGGAAGTAGCGCGTCGTCTGCCGGGCCATGTGGAAGTAGCGCGTCATCTGTCGGGCCATGTGGGGGTAGCGCGTCATCTGTCGGGCCGGAGTATAAAAGCCGACCTGCCGCTGAGCCTGGCAGATGGACAGCGGCGTAGGCAGCGACCGGTCAGCTATATAGTTCAGAGTTGACAGGTTAAGTGTAGCGTGTGGAGGGAACCACTAGGTGTCAATTATACCAATACATAGTCTCACATCGTCAGTGTGTTGAGTTTGGTGTTCAACATCACGATCCCTTACAATTGGTGGCAGCGGTGGGATCCGTTGAACAGTGACTGGTAATTGACATCTAGTGGTAAGCAGGAAAAAGGGATGGTCATCGGCGGTGGACCAGAGAAGGCGTCGCGCGTCTGGCCAGAATCGCCCTGGGTCAGCTAAGGACAAGGGGTTGGGTTGCAGTCGGGTCGGTATTCGCGTCGAGTGGGAGAGACGGCGACGGGAGTGACGGGGGTCAGCTAAGGACAAGGGACTGCAACGGGCGTCGACATAGAAGACGAAGCCGGCACCAAAGACACTACTGCGCGCGTAGATGGATAGCTCGCGTTGCCGTCAGCACCCGGTCTACATCCGCTGTCAAGCTGAGTGACAGGACGGTGAGCGAAGCCGGCAGTGCGACGCTGTGGTGGACGCTGCAATTGACATTTGCAAAACTTAGCTGTATGCATGTTCGCTTGTTTTACTTGTCTGATTGTGCATGCTTCTATATAGCTTATTTTCACATGTGATTGCACATTAGCATTTTTATATTGATATGCTAATATTATGTGTTAGAAATCTTTTTATTTGAAGTGACACATTACGTGCCGGTGATATTATGTACTACCACGTATCAAACCAGTATCGCGTGTCGGATTCGTCGAGGCCGATCTCGTGATCTGTGTGCAGAGACTTCGGGACATGGGTTTTTTTGTCACGGAATGTTAGAATTGGCCGGTCTACTGATTTGCCATTCATCAATCCGCATCTGCCTCTTGTTGTATAGTCGTAGACTCGGCGTTCTAATCTAGGGCACGTAACGCAATATTCCCCCTCCGTACTTACCCATAGACAGTTAGCCATGACCTATTCAGTTCAGCCACAGTGTCACTGTCCATTAGAAATCAGATACTCACGGAGAGAGATTCTAATTACTCAATCATTTGCAGAAGACTTTTCCAAGTGTTCGTTTCAAGAACTTTAATACAGACAGCATAATACAGAAGTGAATACAATTGTCTAACTGGCCTGGCTCCGTGGACGCCAGACGTGAAGTTACATGGTGCGTGCGTGCTCTCCCTCCTCCTTCTCTCTCGCACTACTCTTTCTTTAAATACTGGCTACTTCGCCAATTTATTGGTCAGCGTCAGGTCTCGTGTACCTCTGCACTAACTAATAAGGAGCTGGTATCTCTTACCTATGACTATCCACGTAGTCATGCTCCTACTCATCCAAGAACTATGCCTGGTCTATCCTTAGCGAACTCGGACAACTGGTTATAACTGGTTTAAGGACACCAAGCTATGCTTCTAGCTTGACTACTGCATTTCCACAATATACTGTTAATTATGACTTCATATATAATAATTATAATATTTCATTAAAAGTAATTACAAGGAATTTATGCAACCATAATTCCTTACAACGGGAGACCCACCGACCCCTGAACGGCTCATTGGAAGATATGGGAGTGCCATGACTCAGTGGAAGATATGGGAGTGCCATGACTCAGTGGAAGATATGGGAGTGCCATGACTCAGTGGAAGATATGGGAGTGCCATGACTCAGTGGCAACATAGCAACATATTGCGCTATCTGGCGGAAGTGGGCAGTTACAAGCAAGTTCAGTAATTATCTGTTGGAGTCAACCTTCAGGGTCTTCACAGATGGGCCTAACGATCCCCTGACTTGCGACGTTTGGTGCTGTAAAGTTTCAGTGGGCAGCAAAACTGGCCGACTTTGAGTTTGACATCGAACGGGGTTGTCAAATGGACATGCCGATACCCTAAGTAGGATGAGGATATAGACGATATATATAAGGGAACAGTCTATGATCATAAAGCCGGAGATTAACAAGAGTTACACGGTGCTTGTGTTAACAGAGTTCACTAATCTGGAGAAACACATTTTACAGGACTGTTGGCTCAAGGCCAATATCAAGGGAACACCTTAGTTCCGTTTAATGTTGTTAGTAAATCGACTATATTACACTTTATATCGACTAAAGATCACTAGTTATAGATTGCCTTGTTTCTGTACTTTTAGATGCGTCCGATGTAAATCACCGGCATGGTAATTCTTTAGAGGAGGGATGTGTGTAAAGTTTTACAATTGTGGTAAAGGTGTAGCATTAGAGATATAGAGGCACAGTGGTTCAGGCTCCCAAAGGGCTAGAGGGGCCGTTATTACATTGTGTTTACGGTAGCCTTCCTGGTAGGGAAGCTACGAGGATGTGGGAGTAGCGCGTCATCTGTCGGGCCATGTGGGGGTAGCGCGTCATCTGTCGGGCCATGTGGGGGTAGCGCGTCATCTGTCGGGCCATGTGGGGGTAGCGCATATAAAAAAAACATATATTTTGTAATGTATGCACATCAACATCACTCAAATAAAATAGAACGCCCGAATGAACTTCAGCGCGACAGTCGTAGTTAGTACTAGATGCCCACACCCCTGTGTGCGCGCATGTGCAGAAACGTCATCCGGATATTAGTTAACACCCGGAAAAAGTAATCGCGACAGACAAGCGCGCTGTGGTTAGTGACGTACCCAGTGGCGTAGCCGGGGGGGGCAGTGGACCATGCCCCCCAATCCCAGAAAATTAGGATGGTGGGGAACGAAGGACCAATAACTGGCTACGTGATTCAGAGTTACAAGGTACAGAGGGTATAAGGAATAAAGGACGCCTGTGTAAGACTTTCCTCCCCAGTCCTACCATTTCGCAAAGAAATTTGTCATAATTCAAATATGATTAAGTTTGTGTAAAGATGTAGAATTGTGGTAAAGGTGTAGCATTAGAGATATAGTGGTACAGTGGTTCAGGCTCCCAAAGGGCTAGAGGGGCCGTTATTACTTTGTGTTTACGGTAGCCTTCCTGGTAGGGAAGCTATGAGGATGTGGGAGTAGCGCGTCGTCTGTCGGGCCATGTGGGAGTAGCGCGTCGTCTGTCGGGCCATGTGGGAGTAGTGCGTCGTCTGTCGGGCCATGTGGGAGTAGCGCGTCATCTGTCGGGCCATGTGGGAGTAGTGCGTCGTCTGTCGGGCCATGTGGGAGTAGTGCGTCGTCTGTCGGGCCATGTGGGAGTAGTGCGTCGTCTGTCGGGCCATGTGGGAGTAGCGCGTCATCTGTCGGGCCATGTGGGAGTAGTGCGTCGTCTGTCGGGCCATGTGGGAGTAGTGCGTCGTCTGTCGGGCCATGTGGGAGTAGTGCGTCATCTGTCGGGCCATGTGGGAGTAGTGCGTCGTCTGTCGGGCCATGTGGGAGTAGCGCGTCATCTGTCGGGCCATGTGGGAGTAGTGCGTCTCTGTCGGGCCATGTGGGAGTAGTGCGTCGTCTGTCGGGCCATGTGGGAGTAGCGCGTCGTCTGTCGGGCCATGTGGGGGTAGCGCGTCATCTGTCGGGCCAGAGTATAAAAGCCGGCCTGCCGCTGAGCCTGGCAGATGGACAGGGGACATGGACAACGACCGGTCACTTAATTGTGCCGGCGTTGTCGCGAAGGAGAGATTGTAGGGGAGAACCACTAGGTGTCAATTATACAAATAAACAGTCTCACATCGTCAGTGTGTTGAGTCTGGTGTTCAACATCACAATCCCAGGATGAATTGAATCCCTTACATTAGGAATGTTCAACCTTTATCGCTGGCTGCAGCCTAAGAGAGAGGCAACGAAAATGTCATCTTTCTCAATGTGCATTAAGGCTAATATTTATATTTAGGATTCAAAATAATAGTTGCTCGGTTACTAGACTAGGGTAAAATGGCATGTTGTTGTTGTTGTTGTTGTTGTTGTTGTTGTTGTTGTTGTTGTTGTTGTTGTTGTTGTTGGTGGTGGTGGTGGTGGTGGTGGTGTTGGTGGTGGTGTTGTTGTTGTTGGTGTTGTTGGTGTTGTTGGTGTTGTTGTTGTTGTTGTTGTTGTTGTTGTTGTTGTTGTTGTTGTTGTTGTTGTTGTTGTTGTTGTTGTTGTTGTTGTTGTTGTTGTTGTTGTTGTTGTTGTTGTTGTTGTTGTTGTTGTTGTTGTTGTTGTTGTTGTTGTTGTTGTTGTTGTTGTTGTTGTTGTTGTTGTTGTTGTTGTTTCTTCGCATCCCCATCGTCAGGGGTGAGTTGGAAATGGTTTCCGGGTAGCAGCTCTCACCCCAGACACAGCTCTCAACTCTAGCTATCTGTTAAAATCTTATTAGTGAACACATTCTAGTGTCTGGTGGTGGAAATGGTAAATGTGTAGCAATTTTGTTGGTGGAGTAATCGGATATAAATAATAAAAATATAAGATCGCTAAATACTCTGTGCTAGGCCCGCCAGATGGAGCCACAGTCCATCTTGTGTCGACCAAGTACTTCACCGTAGTGATCGTTGTATTTACGTGGAACCTGCAGATCTTATCTTGGGTCATTTAATTAACTGCCTGTGTCTGGCGGTGTCGGGTCGCCTTCCATTCTCCTGCAACATCGTAATTATGTCTGCGGCACGCGCCCACATATTATCCGCACTCGTGCTATACAGTGGAGTAGTCATTGCTGAAGATATTCACACTTGTTCACGAGCACGCTCTGTCGCATGCACGTAGGTTCACAATGGCAGGAATGCACATTCACCCGCGTGCCCACACACACGCTCGCAAGCATGCACACAAACACATGTGTTTAGTAGTAATTCCACCAGTAAGAAGTGCACACATTAAAAAAATAAGCATTCCTTTAAAATCTGTGCCGATGCCACACACACACACACACACCACACCACACCACACACACACACACACACACACACACACACCACACACACACACACACACACACACACACACCACACACGCACGCACGCACGCACAGCACAGCACACACACACACACACGCACGCACACACACACACACACACACACACACACACACACACACCAACACCACGACACACCCCCCGTTGCCTCTGCAGCCTGGCGAGCAACTGCCTGCCTTCCTCTGCCTTGCCACCTGCAGCCTGCAACCTGAGCCTTGCCGTGCGCACTGCTCGCACCACGCCTGCCTTGCCATGCCTGCACCCTTGCCTTGTGCTGCTGACTGCACTTGCCTTGCGTGCTGCCTGCCCGCGCGCATGCGCTGCATGCCTGGCGCCTGCTCACCTGCGCGCCTGCATGCTACACCTTGCACGTTGCCCTTGTGGCAGCCTGCCGACACCTGCCTGCCTTCTGCGCTTTGCATGACCTGCTGTGACGCTCGCATGATTAGCGGCTGACACCTGGCCAACTGACCTTATGACAACTCATTGACGCTTGCAGCCTGTGTTGTTGCCTGCGCATGGCGCTTGACTGACCTTGCACTTGCGCGTGACCATGACGCTGCGCACCATCTGCCTTGTGACATGATGACTGATACCATGCTCTTGTGATGCCCGCCGAGGCACATGTGACGCGGCCATACGACGCCTGCCGCCTGGCGTACTGCGCGCTGGCCTTCGGCGCCTCTGCGTGTGCCTGCGCCTGCTTCTGACCTGCGGCACCGCAACCGCCTGCGACCATTGTGACCGCTGCTGGCACGCTGCCGATGACCTGCGTAGCCTGTGACGCGGCTGCCCTGCTGACCGCCTGCCGCGCACTGCGGCTGCCGCGCACGCGACCTTCGCGCGCCTTGGCCACCGGCGCGCGCACGCGCCTGCGCCTTGCGACCCATGCGCCTGCATGCCAGCCGCCTGCGCCCTGCGCCGCGCGCCCTGCGCGCGCCGCGCGCGCGCACGCGCGCGCTGCGCGCGCGCGCGCCTGGCCGGCGCCACGCGCGCCGCGCGCGTCCGCCGTCGCCGTGCCATGACCTGCGCTGCCCCGCGCACACCGCCGCCGCCCACGCGACACACGCCACCGCCCGCCGTGCACTGCTGCCACCCCACGCAGCCCGCCTACACGCCCTGCCTTACGCCCACGCACACGCCGCCCACCGCCGCCCACCGCACCACCGCCGACCCACGCTTCCTGCACGCGTGCACACCGTCACCGCCACACGCGCCCACAGCCGCCCTGCGCACGCGCGCGGCACCATGCCTTGCCACCTTGCCACATCACACGCCTGCTGGCCGACGGCACGCACGCGCCGCCTGCCACCACGCGACACGCGACCTTGCAGCCCTTCCCTGCGGCGCCTCACCACGCACACGCACACGCACACGCACCGCACACGCACGCGCACGCACACGCACACACGCACGCACGCACCGCACCAGCACACGCACACGCACAGGCACACGCACACGCCACGCACACGCACCGCCGTACGCGCACGCGCACGCGCACGCGCACGCGCGCGCACGCACGCACACGCACGCACGACAGCATCACGCACACGCACGCACCACATACGCACACACACACACACACACACACACACACACACACACACACCACGCACGCACGCACACACCCACACCACGCACACACACACACACACACACACACACACACACACACACACACACCACACACACACACACACACACGCACACACAGACATACACGCACGCACCACGCACGTACAAAACATTGTGTGTGTGTTTGAGTAATTCTAAGACATATGTAATGATAAACAGTATCCCTGGCAGACTTTTCCAGAAGCATTCGGCTTCTCGCCGATTCCTAAGCAAACACTACGTACACAAATCGCCACTCGTGTCTATTGTTGGATTCTCGCTTATACAAACGAACGAGCCCAATATTCGAAATGACAGCAAATCTAATCCGGAATCATTCGATTGAGAATGCAACGCACTACCACAGCGCTACCGAGCCACGTGTAATACTGACATGTTTGCCATTGTTTAAGCAAAAATGTGAATCGGGGAAATATTCGGAACCCGCCTGTTCTTAAAATTACAATAACACCCGTATCATATAAATTCGTATGCCGTCGAAGACGTTCAGGAAATTTGTGAAGCTGGGATATGTCAAGTTAGAAATACTTTATGTACGCAAATTAGTGGACGCATGTATGTAAAATGTGGATGCTTATAACATATTTGCAATATAACATATTTGCAATGTTGTCAATATACCATTACAACAACTTTCAATAACTTGGATTTACGTGGCTGCTGTATACAAAACGAACATGAAATATATACTCAAAACAAATTGTTTGATCTTTCAAAATTGTAATTTTGTTCAAAGTTAGTCGTCCATAAATATTCCAATAGCCACGAAGCTGTAAGTAGCACAAGCTACTTCTTCAGAACTAAAATATCAAGCACATATGAAATGTTTGCAAAGTTACACGGTGTACGTCAAATCTCTCCACTGGACACGGGTTCTAACCTTCCTCAACTGCAAAGTCTAACAGTTAGTTCACGGTCAAATTGTCAAAGCGACATGGTAAAAGCTGATTACTGGCCTGGCCACGGTTCACTATAATCATCCTGGCTAATTGTGTGCTACATTAATATACTAGTGTGCGTGAAGTCGGACTGACAACGTATGTAGGTATCTGTGTTAATGACTGTGGTGTTAATGCGTGTGTCCACGTGTTCCTATTGTGTGTCCGCGTGTGTCCGCATGTCCTTATGATTTGTTTGTGTGCGTGTCTATGTGCTCCTACGTGTCGTGACCAACGTGGGCGATATGACATTAGGATCCAGATTAATGCTGAGACGACAGACCTAATTGTCTGATCTTTTCACACAGTTCTAGGAAAACACACCGATTAGCGACACAATACAACAATTAGGTACATAACAATATGTGTCGCCTTTCTGGCGGTCACAGTTTGCTGAGGTGAAAAGATAGGCCGTGCTATTGAGTACATACTTAGGCTTATGCAAGATCTCCGCGTGTAGACACCCTACACAATCGCCATGGGAGTGTGCATCCTTCACACAATCTCTCCTCGAAGTATACATCCATTCACACCCACTCTTTGGTATACATCATTCGACGCTCTCTCCTTGGAAGTATACATCCCTCGACGGTCTCTCCTTGGAAGTATACATCCTTCGGCGCTCTCTCCTTGGAAGTATACATCCCTCGGCGCTCTCCCCTTGGAAGTATACATCCTTCGACGCTCTCTCTCCTTGGAAGTATACATCCCACAACGATCTCTCCTTGGAAGTATACATCCTTCGACGCTCTCTCCTTGGAAGTATACATCCTTCCACACTCTCTCCTTGGAAGCAAACATCCCTCGGCGCTCTCTCCTTGGAAGTATACATCCCTCGACGCTCTCTCCTTGGAAGTGTACATCCTTCGACGCTCTCTCCTTGGAAGTATACATCCATCGACGTTCTCTCCTTGGAAGTATACATCCATCGACGCTCTCTCCTTGGAAGTATACATCCCTCGACGCTCTCTGTTTGGAAGTATACATCCCCGACGCTCTATCCTTGGAAGTATACATCCCTCGACGCTGTCTCCTTGGAAGAATACATCCCTCGGCGCTCTCTCCTTGGAAGTATACATCCTTCCACGCTCTCTCTTTCGAAGTATACATCCCTCGACGCTCTCTCTTTGGAAGTATACACCCCCGACGCTCTATCCTTGGAAGTATATATCCCTCGACGCTGTCTCCTTGGAAGTATACATCCCTTGACGCTCTCTCTTTGGAAGTATACGTCCTTCCACGCTCTCTCCTTGGAAGTATACATCACTCGACGCTCTCTCCTTGGAAGTATACATCCCTCGACGCTCTCTCCTTGGAAGTATACATCCTTCCACGCTCTCTCCTCGGAAGTATACATCCCTCGACGCTCTCTCCTTGGAAGTATACATCCTTCCACGCTCTCTCCTTGGAAGTATACATCCCTCGACGCTCTCTCCTTGGAAGTATGCATCCTTCCACACTCTCTCCTTGGAAATATACACCCCTCGACGCTCTCTCCTTGGACGTTTACATCCTTCGACGCTCTCTCTTTGGAAGTATACATCTTTCCTCGCTCTCTCCTTGGAAGTATACATCCTTCCACGCTCTCTCCTTGGAAGTATACATCCTTCGACGCTCTCCCCTTGGAAGTATACATCCTTCCACACTCTCTCCTTGGAAGTATACATCCCTCGGCGCTCTCTCCTTGGAAGTATACATCCCTCGACGCTCTCTCCTTGGAAGTATACATCCTTCGACGCTCTCTCCTTGGAAGTATACATCCTTCCACACTCTCTCCTTGGAAGTATACATCCGTCGGCGCTCTCTCCTTGGAAGTATACATCCCTCGACGCTCTCTCCTTGGAAGTATACATCCTTCGACGCTCTCTCCTTGGAAGTATACATCCATCGACGCTCTCTCCTTGGAAGTATACATCCTTCCACACTCTCTCCTTGGAAGTATACATCCTTCCACACCCTCTCCTTGGAAGTATACATCCCTCCACACTCTCTCCTTGGAAGTATACATCCCTCCACACTCTCTCCTTGGAAGTATACATCCTTCCACACTCTCTCCTTGGAAGTATACATCCTTCCACACTCTCTCCTTGGAAGTATACATCCCTCCACACTCTCTCCTTGGAAGTATACATCCCTCCACTCTCTCCTTTGAAGTATACATCCCTCCACACTCTCTCCTTTGAAGTATACATCCTTCCACACTCTCTCCTTGAAGTATACATCCTTCCACACTCTCTCCTTGGAAGTATACATCCTTCCACACTCTCTCCTTTGAAGTATACATCCCTCCACACTCTCTCCTTTGAAGTATACATCCTTCCACACTCTCTCCTTGGAAGTATACATCCCTCCACACTCTCTCCTTGGAAGTATACATCCTTCCACACTCTCTCCTTGGAAGTATACATCCTTCCACACTCTCTCCTTGGAAGTATACATCCCTCCACACTCTCTCCTTGGAAGTATACATCCCTCCACACTCTCTCCTTTGAAGTATACATCCCTCCACACTCTCTCCTTTGAAGTATACATCCTTCCACACTCTCTCCTTGGAAGTATACATCCTTCCACACTCTCTCTTTTGAAGTATACATCCCTCCACACTCTCTCCTTTGAAGTATACATCCTTCCACACTCTCTCCTTGGAAGTATACATCCTTCCACACTCTCTCCTTTGAAGTATACATCCCTCCACACTCTCCCCTTTGAAGTATACATCCTTCCACACTCTCTCCTTGGAAGTATACATCCTTCCACACTCTCTCCTTGGAAGTATACATCCTCCACACTCTCTCCTTGGAAGTATACATCCTTCCACACTCTCTCCTTGGAAGTATACATCCTTCCACACTCTCTCCTTGGAAGTAGACATCCTTCCACACCCTCTCCTTGGAAGTATACATCCCTCCACACTCTCTCCTTGGAAGTATACATCCCTCGACGCTCTCTCTTTGGAAGTATTCATCCCTCGACGCTCTCTCTTTGGAAATATACATCCCCGACGCTCTATCCTTGGAAGTATACATCCCTCGACGCTCTCTCATTGGAAGTATACATCCTTCCACGCTCTCTCCTTGGAAGTATTCGTCCCTCGGCGCTCTCTCCTTGGAAGTATACATCCATCGACGCTCTCTCCTTGGAAGTATACATCCATCGACGCTCTCTCCTTGGAAGTATACATCCCTCGACGCTCTCTGTTTGGAAGTATACATCCCCGACGCTCTATCCTTGGAAGTATACATCCCTCGACGCTGTCTCCTTGGAAGTATACATCCCTCGACGCTCTCTGCTTGGAAGTATACATCATTCCACGCTCTCTCCTTGGAAGTATACAGCCCTCGACGCTCTCTCCTTGGAAGTATACATCCTTCCACGCTCTCTCCTTGGAAGTATACATCACTCGACGCTCTCTCCTTGAAAGTATACATCCCTCGACGCTCTCATATTAGAAGTATACATCCCTCGACGCTCTCTCCTTGGAAGTATACATCCTTCCACACTCTCTCCTTGGAAGTATACATCCTTCCACACTCTCTCCTTGGAAGTATACATCCTTCCACACTCTCTCCTTGGAAGTATGCACCTTCCACACTCTGGGAGACGACTGAAGGCACTGTCGGCTGTGCTTTGAGTCTAACAAAGGGACACTCACTTGCTCGGCCGTGAGTGATCCAAATCGCAGGATTCATAAATGTGTAATGGGGTCATTTTGTACCGAGTTTTAATCCTATTAGGGACCAGGAGGTGACCCTATTTTTGAGACCACAATCCTACTGTTTACTATGGAAATTATTTGATTCAACGGAACCCTAATTTTGAGATGATCAAACACTGCCTTAAATCACTACCAATAATAATATATATATATATATATATATATATATATATATATATATATATATATATATATATATATATATATATATATGCATCATTCTTAGAGGCATTTACTACCGTTAATATACACATAATATTACGTTATATTACAATGTACATTATATTATATTATATTCCAGTATATGTATTCATTTTCGTAATTCTAAAACATGTTTAATATCTTGTTCGGATGTAACCTAGTGTATATATGACCAAAGTATCCCTGGTAGATTGGTCCAGAAGCATTCAGCTCGTATCTGTTGTTGGAAACTCCTTCATACAGACTGAACGAACTAGCCCAATGTTCGAAATGACAGCAACTCTGAATCATTCGATTGAGAATGCAACGCAATACGACTGCCCTACTGCGCCCCACTCCACGTGTAATACTTACTTTTTACTTTTCTTTAGACAAAATATAATGCAGCGGAATGTTGGGGACCATGGACCAGTTGAGCGATAAAGAAAAACTTTAGTTCTTAGCATTACAAGTGTACTACACCCGTGTCATGTACATTTGTAAGTCCTCTAAGATGTTCTGAAATTTGTGACGTTGGTATATATGTTAATTTACAAATACATTGTATACTCAAAATAGCGGATGCACATAACATATTGACAGAACATGTATTTCTCATTGTTAATACAACTTTACCACACAAAAAACCTCTCTCATTGTTTAATGAAAACAACAAAGCATGAAAATATATTCTCAACAATATCTTTCAAAACGCCCACAGTTGTCATTTTGCTCACTGTAAATCATCCATAATTCTTCTAACGACCATAACACTGTAAGTTGCATCACCTGCTTCTTGAGAACTAAAAATTATTAAGCACATGTTAAGTATTAGCAAAGTTACAAGGTGTATCTCAAATTTCGACATGATAGGGCCTAAGACCTGATTATTGGCCTGGTCACAGTTCGCTATATCATGGTGGCTACTTATATAAGTATATTATATTAAAATAATATTATGCGCGAAGACAGCTAATCAATGTGTGTTAATGCGGTGGTGTCCACGTGTTCCTATTGTGTGTCGGCGTGGGTCTGCTTGTTCTTACAGTTTGTGAGTGCATGTTTACGTGTTCCTACGTATGTTAGCGTGTGTCGTGACCGACGTGAACGATATGACATTAGGCTACAGATTAACGCTGAGACGACCGACACAGTTGTCTGATCTTTTCACACAGGTCTACGAAAACACACCGATTAGCGACACAATACAACAATTGGCTACAACACAATTGGTGAGACCTTGCTGGCGGTCACAATTTGCTGAGGTAAACAGATAAGACGTGATATTGAATACATAATACGTCTGTTGCAAGAGCTCTGCGTGTCGATTAAGCTTATATAATAAATATGATTAGTAGGAAATCAAGCGACACAATTACTAATAAACACGCCATGGGTCACCCTGAAGAAAATGGCGAGAAGCCAAATCGGGGCATGCGGCACACCTGGTCAGAGACTTTGGGGGTTTTCTCATAAGTACCGATCAACACTCCCTCGATACATTTGTTTGTGTGACTTTGCCACAGTAAAAGTTGATATGACCCCTCTACCTAGTTTCTGACAATGTTTCGGTCTGCTCCCATCGTAGCAGAAACACGTCTTTGTTAGATTTGACATAAATACCGGAGAACGGTGGCCCTTCGACATCCAACCTGCCTTCACCGAGAAGAGAACCCAGAATCAGCCGCCGATTGCACCGACATCTCCAAGATACAGCAACACTCGTCGACGAACAGAGAAGACCAGTATTCACCAAGTAGGTCTTTGACACTAACTAAATGTTGGTTTATTTAACGTATTGCTACACTGGAGGCAGTTAATGACAGGCTTTAGCTTGGATAGTAAATGTACTTCTAATAATAATAATAGTAATAATACTAATAATATGTCAAAAGTGACATTGTCGTGTACTTGTCTCATTTATCAGGATAGCGACGTAGTTACTATTAATAACACTTCAGTTTTAGACTAATGCACTGCGATATCACAGGAGTGTGGAAAAAACCCATAAATAAGATTGTTGTTCCGTGACAAAACATAAATGCCAACGACGCACGTATTCGGGTCAATCCAACGGGTCATATCCGATTTATACCTGGGCCTATTTCTATATTTTAAAAAGTACTTTTAAACCTTCACCGCAATGTGTTCAGTAGTGGTTTTAACGGCGTAGTTGTTTGAGAGGGGTAGTTGTTTGAGTGGGGTAGTTGTTTGAGAGGAGTAGTTGTTTGAGAGGGATAGTTGTTTGAGTGGGGTAGTTGTTTGAGAGGAGTAGTTGTTTGAGAGGGGTCGTTGTTTGAGAGGGGTAGTTGTTTGAGAGGGGTAGTTGTTTGAGAGGAGTAGTTGTTTGAGAGGGGTTGTTGTTTGAGAGGGGTAGTTGTTTGAGAGGGGTCGTTGTTTGAGTGGCGTAGTTGTTTAAGAGGGATAGTTTTTTGAGAGGGGTAGTTGTTTGAGTGGCGTAGTTGTTTGAGAGGGGTAGTTATTTGAGAGGGGTAGTTGTTTGAGAGGGGTAGTTGTTTGAGAGGAGTAGTTGTTTGAGAGGGGTTGTTGTTTGAGTGGCGTAGTTGTTTGAGAGGGGTAGTTATTTGAGAGGGGTAGTTGTTTGAGAGGGGTAGTTGCTTGAGAGGGATAGTTGTTTGAGAGGGGTAGTTTTTTGAGAGGGGTAGTTGTGAGAGGGTTAATAGTTCGTGCTACTTCACAGCAAGTCAGTGTAGGCGATTCGGTGCTGCCGTGATGCTCTGTCGATCGCCCCGCGTGATACATAATACGATGTCGTACCTTCTCCCGGCGGTACACGTCTAATAAGCCTTCCTTATTCTCGCCGTCTTTGCACCCATTTAATCTATCGAGCCCACTATTTTGAATAGGGCTGTTCCCCGTTGTGGTAAGCCGGTGTTTTGCATGCACTTCAGACGTTCCCAGTTCACTGTTCAAGCTTCCCTACACACCGCTGGGCACCGCTAAACCTCCATCTCCCACCGCCCCGTCAGTACCCAGCCTGTCAAAGTATAACAAGGCTCCTCGTGCTTAATCTCATTACAACGTCATGTTCAATTCCGCTCTCTGCTAAACAAGCCTTCTTGGACACCAGAACGAGAGAGAGAGAGAGAGAGAGAGCGAGAGAGAGAGAGAGAGAGAGAGAGAGAAGAAAGAGAGAGAGAGAGAGACGGTGAGGGTGGGGGGTGGTGGTGGAGAAAGCGGGGTGAGGGAGAGAAAGGAGTTGTAGGGATACAGAGAGAGGAAGTGAATTAGGGGAAATGAGAAAGAGTTAAGGGAGGGGAGGGAGAGAGAGAAAACGAGAGAGAAAGAGGGAAGGGAGAGGGACAGAGAAGGGAAGCAAGGGGGAGGGAGTCATAGAGAGAGAGAGAGCGAGAGAGAGAGAGAGAGAGAGAGAGAGAGAAAGGAAGAGAGAGGACGAAGGAGGAAAGGGGAGGGAGAGAGGAAAGAGAGGGAAGGGATCGGGAGAGATAGAGGGGAATGGGGAGATAGACGAAGGGGAGATGTATAGAGAGGTGGGTGAGGGAGACAAAGGGAGGAAGGGGTAGGGTAGGCAGGTGGGGGGAGAGGGAGAGAAAATGAGAGGGAGAAAGGGAGGGAGACAGTGGAGGAGGGGAAGGAAGGCAGGGACAGAGAGAGAGGAAGGAATGGGGAGAGAGAAAAACGGAGTTGGAGGGAGAGAGAAGGTGAGAGAGAGAGAGAGAGAGAGAGAGAGAGAGGAGATGGAGAGAGAGAGAGAGAGAGGGAGAGAGAGAGAGAGGAAGAGAGGGATATATATAGAGGAGGGGATGGGAAGGATAGAGAAAGAGAATGGAAGTGAAGGAGGTACAGGGAGATATAGAGAGAGAACTGGGGATGGAATGGAGAGAGGGAGAGAGAAAACGGCGGAAGGAGGGAAGGATATATATATATATATATATATATATATATATATATATATATATATATATATATATATATTATATTTTGTGTGTATGCACAAGTTATATACCTAAAACTAATGTATAGGTTCGACACGATAGCACACTATTCGAACCCAGGTGATCCTGATTGAGGGTCCCATTGTCTAACCACTGCGCCACTGCACCCCACTATTTGGATATTGTGTTGTAGATAATGGTATAATTGTTTTGGACTCCGTTTGTTTTAATAAACTGGTTTTTCATAGCATTACGCAAACTGTCACATCTCAAATCAAATCAAGGGGTTAGTGTGGGTCTTTTATATAAATAATACATAGATCATGATATATAAAGTGCTAGTTTTAATAATATAAAGGGCGGTCGCGACCCGCTTATAGCTTCGTGCTGGTAATGTATGGAGCCACACCTGTAACTAACCTTTGCCTGCTGGGCGAGTCGTATACTGCGCGTGTACGTGCTAATCGTGCTAATGATTATAATGAGAGACACAGTGTGGAAAATAACCACAGTAGCTGTCCCGACAGTGAACTGCGAGTGTAACGATCTGTCGAGACGTCCGGCCCAGGCCTCAACGTTAATTCAGTCTCAACTTGTGTTCCCGGCAGTAATGACGTACATTTAATGTTGCCAGATGATTTGTACAGATAAGTCGCAGACACATGCGTAGCCGTGGGACTAATTCAAAGACATTACAAAACTGACTCGTTCGACACAATGCTGACTGATTATAGCAGTGTAGTTATAAAGCACAAACGACGTATTCATAAGACGACGGCGAGGAACGTATTAGGACTGACAACAATCGTGTGCCCAAAATAGTAGCGACGTTGCCGGTGCTGTGTTGACAAGCAAGGTGTTATCTTAGCTGGGGGACTGAGCAACTAATGTTTATGGAACGGAGCTGGGGATAGGATTACTTTGCTGAATATAGGATTACCCCAATATTTTCCCATGCAATTTTAGTATTTGTTTTGGAGAACGCTGCCAGTCCCAATCATATATGGCACTGGAAAAAATCACATGACGTGTTGAACGAAATTACTATTCGGATGCTGAGTTAGGATTTCCGCACCAATCGATATTCGCTCTCTTGGACCATGATATCAGTTGACGGGAGAGTGTTGTTGAAAATTGTCCACGGTGACATCCCTTTTTAGCTTACAAAAACCTCCCTCTGCACCGCATTGAGACTCCCGGAAATTCAGCAAACAATCCTCAAAATACACCCCCAAAACGTACCAAAATCGTCAACACCAAAAGATTACAAAAGTGGCTGTATTAAATTAGATTCAATATACGCAACTGGGAGCCGTGTAACTGTCTAGTTGGGGTCAGTGGTGGTGACAACGAGGGACAATGACTATCGCACTTGCTAAAAGACTATGCACATTTAGCATTTAGCTAAGTGCCTTTAGGCAGCACTGTACACGTCTATAGACATTTATGTAAGAAAGCGGGACTGTGACAGTGCTAGAGGTGTTGCTGCAGTTAACGAGTGAACACTTAATCACTTAAAAATCACTCATGCATAACACGGTTGAAGATCAAAGAACGCGCTACAAGTTCGCACCGCTTCACTCTTGCAGCGGAAAATATATTGCGGCTACGTATGAGACCGCGTGAAAAACTATTTTGATGTGCCTTAGTTGTTGTAACTTCTACGATTCGACCTTCCAAATGAGGCTAACACTGTCTACTGCCCGGCTTTAATCGCCGCTGTCGTTTTTCTAAGATATGCCAATAGGTGGCGCTACCTACAGCTCATGCATATGTTGAAAGATGAAATCCATTAACACGGAAATATTGATAAAAGATTTTCATTCTGATTGTCAACGTAGATCCTACGTGTAGTTGTGCGCGTGTGTTTATTAATCTGAGTAAACACCGAGACGACCATTAATGCGGCGTCCGTAATGTATTCCAATTGTAATACCTTATTCTTGAAAGAACTCGGTCGTGCATAGACGCTTTGACCCTTATCGGTATGAGTACGTCTGCATCGGTTATATTTAGCAGCTTAACTGAATAATTCTCTTGATTGTAGAATGCAGCCCGAATATAGAAGGGTCTACGTATATACGCATGAACTTCCAAGTAAATGCGTTATACAAAAAGTATTATTTCATTATATTAATTGTGTTAAAACAACATAATAGTCAACGTTTTTGCAAGGCAATAAGCCTAAAGTTAATGGATAAGTTCACACCATTTCATACAATACGTTTGGACCTTCGAACTTGTTGTGTACACTCTCTATTGGCAGCTAGGATTTGCCTCTGCTTCGGTGAGGTATAGCACTAGGTGGCGCTACCTACAGTTGACACACGTGTCGAAACATGCAATGTGTTACCACTTATTGACAACGTAGGGCTTACGTTGTGCGCGTACATGTATTAATATGGGTTATTTATCGACGATCATAACTTTAGTGCGGTGTTTTGCAAAGTGTGTCAATTACAATACATTATCATTGAATGCAATCGGTCCTACACATGCACA
This sequence comes from Ridgeia piscesae, assembly GCA_025642075.2. Classification (NCBI taxonomy): domain Eukaryota; kingdom Metazoa; phylum Annelida; class Polychaeta; order Sabellida; family Siboglinidae; genus Ridgeia; species Ridgeia piscesae. Next base: position 3,561 of record JAODUO010001957.1, on the reverse strand, counting down.
CACTGGCGGTAATCAGTTAAGTACATCTGCACCTAATTCCCTGGTATTTAGCAGACTACTAGTTCTGTGAAGACGACGGATACCATAATTATGTCTTCAGAAATAATCGGCTTCGACAGTTGGACTTAGACAATCATACGTCCAGTATCCACTCCTCAGGATTGTTATGAAAAGCTCATTATGCTTTATCTCTGATAGACCTGTTCATTTGAATACCATGTCGGCTTCTCTATTGCGCTAAAACTATTGTTCAGAAATATTGCCACTGTATACAGCCAGGTATTCATTGACATCGTTGAACACACTGGGATAACATCCATCCATCCACCCACTTACCCACCCACCCACCCACCCACCCAGCCACTCAGTCAGTCAGTCAGTCAGTCAGTCAGTCAGTCAGTCAGTCAGTCAGTCAGTCAGTCAGTCAGTCAGTCAGTCAGTCAGTCAGTCAGTCAGTCAGTCAGTCAGTCAGTCAGTCAGTCAGTCAGTCAGTCAGTCAGTCAGTCAGTCAGTCAGTCAGTCAGTCAGTCAGTCAGTCAGTCAGTCAGTCAGTCAGTCAGTCAGTCAGTCAGTCAGTCAGTCAGTCAGTCAGTCAGTCAGTCAGTCAGTCAGTCAGTCAGTCAGTCAGTCAGTCAGTCAGTCAGTCAGTCAGTCAGTCAGTCAGTCAGTCAGTCAGTCAGTCAGTCAGTCTGTCAGTCAGTCAGTCAGTCTGTCAGTCAGTCAGTCTGTCAGTCGGTCGGTCAGTCAGTCAGTCAGTCAGTCAGTCAGTCAGCCAGCCAGCCAGCCAGCCAGCCAATCAGCCAGCCAGCCAGCCAGCCAGCCAGCCAGCCAGCCAGCCAGCCAGCCAGCCACCCAGCCATCCAGCCAGCCAGCCAGCAATTCAGTCAGTTTAATAAACCAATCGCACACGGGTGGTGATTAGTGTAACTTTTATTTCAAATGCCAGGTAGGTGTTCCACAACCTTTGGCACCAGTTCAGGACCTACATTTGTTTAGCCGTTGAATGCCGTGGCAGCTTCTAGTAAACGTCTTCAGAGCTTACCGTCTTTCTCAGTCATGTTACAATGCCGAGTGCAAATCGTGTAGCAAATATCTATAATAGATTAATTATGCGCTGTGAACCACACGTATTCTGTTTGTAATGGCTTTGTTGGCACTGAGCTATTAAATAAACATTTCAATTGTCAATGTTTGCGCAGGTATCTAACACTTGTATGCTTGTGCAGCGAAGCGTGCCTGACACGCATTCTGATCATGCATGACACGCACTCTGAACACAACACAATACAGCGTATCACAGATTAACTTACACATACATAGGTCGGGTCACGTAATTGGCGCAACAGTTAAAGTAATCTCAAATACACACGAACACGTCGGACGCTAAACAGGCACTTTAGTATATGTATGTACACGAACACGCTGTAGCAGCAAATTATGGTTTGACGAATATACTCAATACTCATACTAGATTAGTCTTACGTCGGTTGTTTGTATCATGTTATAACAGCAAAATTCATTCCATAACAACTTGACTCGACTGTGGAGTAATGCGTTTACATTCTGCAACACAGACACTCATCAAACCATTACCACAGTCCAACCAACCCTACAACTATAACACACCGACGACGAAACCGTGCATTACTCGTGTTGCGTCTATATCCAGACTTAATAACATGCTTCAAGGCGAGTTCAAGTCATAGTTCTGTTAATTAATGCTAATTAGGATACACGGCAGTTACTGCGAGTGACCGTCACCGCACTACCCCAGCTACCACTACCACTGCAGTTGTAACATCAGTGTCGTGTTTCAGACTCACGTGATGGCCGAGAGCAGAATTCCCGCCACCTCCGACGAAGTCCTTGTCAACAATCCTGGTAACTACGGGCTGGCTAACCCCACCCTGTCTGTTGTGTTCTTAAAACTACAATGTAATACTACATGTTGGTGGTATATTGCACACAAAGTAGCGTCAAATTAACTTTCAACACCAATATTTCTAAAAATTTGGTCCACCTTCAATACATTCTAATCAAACATATATAACATATTTTATTGCGTCACTAATATTTACATTTACGACGCATTCGTATCCTTTTGTTACGATTTCCCATACAATGCAAATTAAAAAGCTTTTTTGCAACACAATAAAAACGTATTCATGATAGCGCGCTGTATTGTAAGGATTTGATTACTTATTATTACAGTATTGTGCATATCAGACAACAATATCCATTTATTTTGTTTAATAACTTTGTTTTCTAGGATATTTGACGGAAGCCCTCCTGATGCGTCTTGCCATCAAAATAGGCGCGGGCTGCTTTTGTTTGGGTGTGTTACTTGACCTGGGAGAGGATCTCACCAAAACCATTGAAACGGACAACGAAAATGACCCGGTTCGCTGCTGTTTCAAAATCCTGAACACGTGGCGTCAGAATAGGAAGAATCCCGATTCTGTGGCTACCTACAACGCTCTACGCGATGCGCTCATTGACCTCACCCACGATGACCTGGCGGAGTTTCTTAGTAGCAGTGAGTAGACGTACTTCAACTATGAACTAACATCACGGCAACTATTTTGTGGTTCGTAATACTTACATGTATAATACATATAGCCCATAAGTTTAACCTTTAATGGTTTTCCAAAAGCCGCAAGACTAACGTGTACATTCTATGTGGAACTAGAGATACCTAAAGCGAAACACGTTTAGTTAACACTTTCTAGTAACCACCTTAATTACCTACGTCAATACTTACCTACGTCAATGTCAATGTACTTATTATGTTTAGAAGGCGTTATTGTGGGATACTTGTACTGGCGAATGGATTAATTCCACGTTTATTCGCTTTCTCTGAACTTTGGCAACCGTTTCAACAAGCATAGCGTATATAGGTTGTTACTTAGAATGATTAACTTGACTTGATCTATACGAAAATTTCTGCTTATCACATAGTAATTGGTGAAACCAGAAATGTAGTGGTTAGTGGAATCGAGTTAAAGATAAAGACGTCGCAATGTTGTTAACAATTGACGTTGGATTATGAATGACTTGATCTGTAAGAACATTGAGCGAGTAGGGCATCGAGCCTCTCTTTGTGATAAAGGAATGAAGGCTTAACATGTAGTGATTGGCAACACGAGAAATGTAATGGTTAGCGGAACCGAATTAAAGAAAAAAACCGTAATGACGATAATAACTTAATTTGGTTTGTGCATAAATGAAGGACTGAATGAATGGAACGATGAATGAGTGAGTGAGTGAGTGAGTGAGTGAGTGAGTGAGTGAGTGAGTGAGTGAGTGAGTGAGTGAGTGAGTGAGTGAGTGAGTGAGTGAGTGAGTGAGTGAGTGAGTGAGTGAGTGAGTGAGTGAGTGAGTGAGTGAGTGAGTGAGTGAGTAAATGAATGAATGAATAAATACATGAGTGAGTGAGTGAGTGAGTGAGTGAGTGAGTGAGTGAGTCAGTCAGTGAATGAATGAATGAATGAACGAATGAACGGATTATATTAGTGCATAGTAATATTTAATATGTTATAGTAACCAATATGTTGATGGCCC
>JAODUO010001956.1:45000-51641 GCA_025642075.2 Ridgeia piscesae | reverse complement strand
AAGGGAAGAGGAATAAACCAGTATCATCAGACAATCACAGGTGTGGAACTCCCAAGGGAGGAGGAATAAACCAGTATCATCAGACAATCACATGTGTGGAACTCCCAAGGGAGGAGGAATAAACCAGTATCATTAGACAATCACATGTGTGGAACTCCCAAGGGAGGAGGAATAAACCAGTATCATTAGACAATCACATGTGTGGAACTCCCAAGGGAAGAGGAATAAACCAGTATCATCAGACAATCACAGGTGTGGAACTCCCAAGGGAAGAGGAAGAAACCAGTATCATTAGACAATCACAGGTGTGGAACTCCCAAGGGAAGAGGAAGAAACCAGTATCATTAGACAATCACATGTGTGGAACTCCCAAGGGAAGAGGAATAAACCAGTATCATTAGACAATCACATGTGTGGAACTCCCAAGGGAAGAGGAATAAACCAGTATCATCAGACAATCACAGGTGTGGAACTCCCAAGGGAAGAGGAAGAAACCAGTATCATTAGACAATCACAGGTGTGGAACTCCCAAGGGAAGAGGAAGAAATCGGAATGACACGTGGACATAATAGATTAAAATTGATGTAACTGTTTCAATTACATAACACAGTTTTATTCAGACACAGTCTCGATACGTTTTCAAAACCAGGATAAAATACAACATTTGTCTGTAATCAGTTACAAATGCAATTATTAATGTAACCGTAATAACTTTGGTCCCATATTAGGCCCTAGCGACACGCCAAAAAGACAACCGGCACTTAAGACTCACCGTCAAAATACATCCGCTGACTCATGCTGATTCTTTTCACATTCGTAATGAAGGTGAATACACATTCGTAATATCCTGTGTCTTCTCGGACTGCAAATGAACATAATTCAAACTGAGTTATTATTGAGTGGACTATTGCTATTGAAATCATCCTCGGGAAAGAAGTAAAGGTGTTCTGACTATTGAAGTAACTTGGTTAGCAGGATTAGTGTACCCTGAAATACACACACACACACACATATATATATATATATATATATATATATATATATATATATATATATATATATATATATATATATACGAAGCGGAATGCCGCTTCGTATGTTATAAATCGCCACATAGTACCAGTGTTACAAGGCGTAGATATGATGAATACATTATGGTGCAAGATATACCGTTCCATTAACGTTTTAATATATTAAAAGGAATACCCTCAAATCAGTAGGAGTAACCTAAAATCAGGCATTAAATATAATCAACAAGGTACAATGACTTTTATTATATCATATTGCTGACTTTGTAAGCCATTATCACATTTGTTTATTAAATAAAATATGCCACTTGATGACCAGAGCGAAGGAAAATAAAATTTCAATCTGTACATATTACATTATATACATTTCATTCACAGTGACAGTCACGGTTTCATACGCACCGTTTTGTATAATCACCAATACATTGTTGTCACAAAAACACTGAGGTAATCACATATGAGATTTGTAAACGACCATGGAATTGGACAACATACCTGGATGCATTCTCTGTAACGTCATGCTCTGTCCGTCCTCAATGATGCTGTAGTGTTTCGTGTTGGGAGGGATGTCGCTTCCATTGAGACGCCATGTATGCGAAATGTTGGGAAGAATAGTGCCGAAGCCAGTGACATAACATGTCATGTCCATGATGTTTCTATCCTTGAACTCTGTTGATACTGCAGCGAAATGTGCACGATATTTAACAGTAAATGTTTGACATTCAAGCGTACTACGTAATATTAACTGACCCACTCAGTAGCTTAGTTATCATGATCTACAATGATAACGCGGGCATGCCAAGGAACTGTCATTGTTGCTTTTCAAGAACATAAAATTCGAAGTGGACATTGCGAAACTCATCCCAAGGGCCGCACTTCGGCAGCATAAATTACAGTCTCACAGAAACATACTACAGAACGGCTGTGTTCATCCTATTGAGAATATGAAACAAAACATCAGAATATCTTTTGGAAGAAAAAAATTGTTTTGAAAAAATAAGTTACCTAAACAAATAACAATGACTTAACCGTAGCCGTAGACATACGTGAAATGAGTAGTTGGCACGAAACCCCACATCAAAGAACTATTGAAGTATTGCACATGCCTCCCTGTTCCAGTGTCTCCTGCTACGTAAAATGTCATAACCTTCAGAGTGAAACACACCCAGGGAACGGATTCACAACCGGACAGAATAAATAACTGGTGAAATTTGCGGAATATTCTTTTCTTGAAAATATTTAATTAATAAAACCTGGACATCAGAATAATTCAAATTGAACATTAATTACACGAAATAGAATACTAATAGGTCAGTTACTATTACATTGCTTCCTGTGAACTGAAGAGAGTTGAATTCGGCAATACTAATATACACTAATTTAATGTGATGCAACGGTATCATTCACGTCAATTAACTTTGCATATACTTACTGGACAAGACAGCAACGTTTATGAAGTACTCCGCTTGATTTCTCGAGTTGAAAGTACGGCAAGTGTATTTGCCACTGTCGGCGACCGTTGCATTTGTCTTCGTCAATAAATTGCTGACGTATCCAGATGGGAATTCCCTGGTTATTTTAATCACAAATTGGCTATCACGTGTTGGTAGTATTTCTTTTTCTTCGTGAAACCACTTCAGATAAACGTAGTTTCCAGCCGTACATGTCATGCTGAAGTTTTCCCCAACTTTGACATAAAGAGCAGGATGGCATGGAGGATTTATCTCAATCTGTCCTGCAATCAAAACGATAAAAAAAATGGCGAAAAGGAGTAGATTGATCACACGTTTTATCAGACATATATGTATGTATGTATATATCTGTGTGTGTGTATGTATGTATGTATGTGTGTGTGTGTGTGTGTGTGTGTGTGTCTGTCTGTCTGTCTGTCTGTCTGTCTGTCTGTCTGTCTGTCTGTCTGTCTGTCTGTCTGTCTGTCTGTCTGTCTGTCTGTCTGTCTGTCTGTCTGTCTGTCTGTATGTATGTATGTATGTATGTATGTATCTATGTATCTATGTATCTATGTATCTATGTATCTATGTATCTATGTATCTATGTATCTATGTATCTATGTATCTATGTATGTATGTATGTATGTATGTATGTATGTATCTATGTATCTATGTATCTATGTATCTATGTATCTATGTATCTATGTATCTATGTATCTATGTATCTATGTATCTATGTATCTATGTATGTATGTCTGAGAAAACTTGTGATCAATCTGCTCCTTTTCGTCATAGTTTTATCGTTATATGTATGTATGTATGTATGTATGTATGTATGTATGTATGTATGTATGTATGTATGTATGTATGTATGTATGTATGTATGTATGTATGTATGTATGTATGTATGTATGTATGTATGTATGTATGTATGTATGTATGTATGTATGTATGTATGTATGTATGTATGTATATATGCATGTATATATATATATATATATATATATATATACATATACCAAAAACCTGCTTTGGGAGACCGCCCCTTCTGCGCAGCAAAACCCGTCTCTCAAGACATGTAGTCTCTCATAAACGATTGTAGAAAAATCACGTCATGATAATTAAGAATATGTACATGTTTTACTAACTACTAAATTACTGCACCATTAGATGATAACGTTGAAGTGACACTAAACATGTTCGCCCCGACGGCAAACACTTACATAAAATACGTTACTGAAAAGTCTCACAAGAAAATTGTATTTTTTTAAGAGTACACTAGCTTTCATCATGGATGCAAAAATGTACTGAGCCCTGAAGACAGTTTAATAGAAGAAGTTGCTAAAGGTCTGACAAATAATCCTGGAAATAGACCAAATAATAAAGGTAGTATTGGATATAAAATGCTATGTCAAGGTAATACCCACCTCAAGGTCACACTACATTGAGGTCAAAACAATATATTTTACAAATATATTTGTCAAGCTATAAGGTTATAGCACTTTGCAACTGCATCTCAGCTGAGTGATCAAGACCCGGTATGAACGTATGCAGTGGTCACAAATTTGGTATCATTTTCGGAAAGTTAAAATTGCCATACTCATTGACTGCATGAAGATATTTCAATTCTATCAACGGTATATTGTTACCTATTATACACACAATCAACTTGCGCCATCATAAACATGGTAAAGTTTTTTTGTAGGTCCCTAATATCGGACCCGTGCTAAGAGTTATATGTCCTAGTCACGCAACCGACTAACGCTAGGCTGCGTAACTTCGCCGAAAAGACCGTCTGATCATATTAAATGTTATCCGTGTCAAGTGCTGCCACCTCACGGAGTCTGCCTAAACTGTCATTGTTGCTTTCCAAGAACATAAAATTCGAAGTGGAAATTGCGAAACTCATCCCAAGGGCCGCACTTCGGCAGCATAAATTACAGTATCACAGAAACATACTGTCTTATGCTAGGCACACACCGACTGCGGATTAACGATGACTGCCGATTCAACATTTGAATCCGCGTTACTCGGCGTACAGTTGCACACCCACTGCAGTCGGCTGACTGATCTTACGTTGACTAGTTGTTTCGTGTGTGCGCCCAAATCGGACTTTTATGAAATAAAACCTACCGGTAGCTTTAAGTCCTTGTATCATTGCTACTAGAAGTAGCTTCGTCCCAGTACAGATCATGGCAGCAGCGGTGGTATTGAACAACTTGAGGACTAACGGATTCAAATGTACTACGATCAACAACTGGAGCTCAGATACACAGTGCAGTTGTGTCACTCACGTGGACGAAGTAAACAACACGTGGAAGGCGGAAACTGATTCAATGTATAACCATGGGTATGGATATAGTTGTCATGGTTATGGTTATGGTTATGGTTATGGTCAAGTCACGGTCGCGGTCGCGGTCGCGGTCGCGGTCGCGGTCGCGGTCGCGGTCGCGGTCGCGGTCGCGGTCGCGGTCGCGGTCGCGGTCGCGGTCGCGGTCGCGGTCGCGGTCGCGGTCGCGGTCGCGGTCGCGGTTATGGGTATAATAGAAATTACGCAACACCCCAAACCATTTCCGAGCTTTTACTAGCGAACATATACATGGGGCTAAGGATATCATGAACGTACACACAGACCGTAAGTTCGTGCGTGCGTACATGCGTACAAATGTATGTACATGTATATGAAAAACAATAATCAGATGCTAGGTGTTGGGGCCACGTAACCTAAGCTGGGCATCCGCAAGGTGGCAGCACTTTTCGGCCCTCCCACCGCCTGAAACAGGAACAGCTGTGTAGTTTGAGTAACCGACGCTCATAGGTGTTGGCAAGGGGAGGCAAGGGTTGTCTCGCTCAACCCACTCCCGCTCGGCTACGTGACTTCACCGAGAATATAGTCTGGTGCAACGTACGTAAATAAGCCGTTAGATATCATCACTGTTTGTTATTAACTCATACGCCTATGAGTGTAATCATAATTAACGTTTCTATAGTATGTATCATTTTGATCACGAAATTAAGTTAGATACATTAATATATTATGTACATCAAAGTGAACAAAATTAAAAGGCGATACAAAATTACAACGACAACTTGTCATATATGTTACTTTTATGTGTGACATGGTTCAGTATTAACATACGTTTAATTTTGAATAGTTTTTATAGTATATAAAAAGTATATCCTTGTTTAATTTGTAATTTCAAAGTCGACCTGAGAGCTAATCATCGTTTCTACCCTAACCTTGGGTAAGGCCGCCCGGGCGGTTACAAACACAGAGCACAATTCCCCAAGGCTGTAGCAACAGGCTTCATATTTTTTATTATTTAGATATTTTAATTAGCTATAATTTCACTTATTCAGGTTGCATTTATATTTGTAATAATCTTCTTTGATAAATGTTTTATTTTCTTTCTGACACTTTAGTCAGTCCAAATTTAAATATTCATATTATAGACCATTGACAGTTTTATTAGCCTACTTTATTTTATTGTTCTATAATTTGCCAGATATTCTTATTAGTAACAATTGCATATGTAGTTTTACATAGTTACGCTTTTGTATATAGTTTTACTAATATACATTAATTAATTGTTTTATCAGTCGCAATGTTCTTATTATACTTTTCAGCCGCTATGGCTGCCAGAGAATAATTGTTATATATATATATATATATATATATATATATATATATATATATATATATATATATATATATATATACGTGTGTGCGTGCGTGCGTGTGTGTATGCGTGCGTGCGTGCGTGTGAATGTCTGTGTGTGTATGTGTGTGTGTGTGTGTGTGTGTGTGTGTGTGTGTGTGTGTGTGTGTGTGTGTGTGTGTGTGTGTGTGTGTGTGTGTGTGTGTGTGTGTGTGTGTGTGTGTGTGTGTTTTCTCTATGTCTGTGTGTGTGTGTGTGTGTGTGTGTGTGTGTGTGTTTGTGTGTGTGTGTGTATGTGTGTTTATGTGTGTGTGTGTGTGTGTGTGTGTGTGTGTGTGTGTGTGTGTGTGTGTGTGTGTGTGTGTGTGTGTCTGTGTGTGTGTGTGTCTGTGTGTGGTGTATGTGTGCGTGCGTGCGTGCGTGCGTGCGTGCGTGCGTGCGTGCGTGCGTGCGTGCGTGCGTGCGTGTGTGTGTGTGTGTGTGTGTGTGTGTGTGTGTGTGTG
>JAODUO010001956.1:35000-37500 GCA_025642075.2 Ridgeia piscesae | reverse complement strand
TACCTGTGAGTTATATGGAGTATGCGAGTAAAGCAATTATTACTATTGTTAACATTGTTAACATACACAATGGTCGCGACCAGCCTCAGGGTCAGCATAGAAAGGTTGGCTTAATGGCAATGATTTGATTGAGCTGACTTGACCTAAGAAGACAGTGGCATCTGAACCACAACATACTGATTAGTGAGTAAATATAACACAGCCGAGTGCTGGAAAAAATTAAAGTTCAGTTCAATGGTTCTGTAATGGACCTAGTACGGCGTAAATTAACCGTGGTCTGTAACTCTGTGTGTAGGTGATACGCCTCCAACGTCAACAGCCACACTTATGGCAGACGTATGCTCCGACACTGAGCCGTTCGCTGCTTATACGACGGTTTGTGGGCCGTGCTCTATTCTGGGTTCCTATTCCACTGTGTTTAGCGTCAGTTCCCATTGTATGGCATGTATACACCACGTCTCAATCGATGCGCTATGTACAAATGTCATGCGGTTGGTATACGCGATTGTACCAGGTAAATTGATCGATCGCGGTAAATAATTGAACAAAGCCGTTGTGTTCGGGCCCGCTGTGACTCACTCCAGTGACGTAGTCAGCAGTCTGCATTGGAAGGGGTCAATCAGCATCCAAGCATTATATATATATATATATATATATATATATATATATATATATATATATATATATATATATATATAATATATATATATATATATATATATATATATATATATATATATATATATACATACATACATACATACATACATACATACATACATACATACATACTCATACACACACATACATAAAATATTATATATATATTTATATATATATATATATATATATATATATATATATATTATATATATATATATATATATATATATATATATATACATACATACATACATACATACAACACAACACATACACATGCACATGCACATGCACATGCACATGCACATGCACATGCACATGCACATGCACATGCACATGCGCATGCGTATATATATATATATATATATATATATATATATATATATATATTCATTTACACCGATGAAACATTAATTAAATATTCGTCCTTTAGCACGTATGATGATACGCTGATGGTCAACCAGTAACTAACTTAACAGTGTGTTACATTTCTTCTTATTAAAATCTCAAAATCGCTAATAAACCATTTGGATGTCGAGAGGTGGAGGTTTCCTCCAATTACAGTAACTTAATCTTAGTTGTATGATGAAAACTGGGACTGGAAAGGCAAGTCCCCCACAGGCATTGCTATATCTCCAGCTCCCCTTGTCTGCCACAACTGTCTCCAGCTCCACTTGTCTGCCACAGCAGTCTCCAGGTCCCCTTGTCTGTCACAGCTGTCTCCAGGTCCCCCTGTCTGCCACAGCTGTCTCCAGGTCCCCCTGTCTGCCACAACTGTCTCCAGGTCCCCCTGTCTGGCACAACTGTCTCCAGGTCCCCCTGTCTGCCACAGCTGTCTCCAGGTCCCCGTGTCTGCCACAGATGTCTCCAGGTCCCCGTGTCTGCCACAGATGTCTCCAGGTCCCCGTGTCTGCCACAGATGTCTCCAGGTCCCCGTGTCTGCCACTGTCTCCAGGTCCCCCGTCTGCCATAGCTGTCTCCAGGTCCCCCTGTCTGCCATAGCTGTCTCCAGGTCCCCCTGTCTGCCACAGCTGTCTCCAGGTCCCCCTGTCTGGCACAACTGTCTCCAGGTCCCCCTGTCTGCCACAGCTGTCTCCAGGTCCCCTGTCTGCCACAGCTGTCTCCAGGTCCCCGTGTCTGCCACAGCTGTCTCCAGGTCCCCGTGTCTGCCACAGATGTCTCCAGGTCCCCGTGTCTGGCACAGCTGTCTCCAGGTCCCCCGTCTGCCATAGCTGTCTCCAGGTCCCCCGTCTGCCATAGCTGTCTCCAGGTCCCCCTGCCTGCCACAGCTGTCTGCGGATTGCACAATTCCCAGGTCCCTGTGTCTGGCACAGCTGTCTCCAGGTCCCCCGTCTGCCATAGCTGTCTCCAGGTCCCCCAGGATATTTTACTTCCCCTGGCATAGACACCAGATAGAAGGGACCACCGGCTTTTAGTGTCTCTTCCGAAAGACACAGGCAAATGTGGGGTGAACGAAATTGCCTAAGTTTCGAAACGGCGGTAGGTGGGATTGAACCACCGTCCCCTCGATTGACAGTCCGGCGTTCTACCGCAGACCACCGCTCCCTACTTCAGGTGGTTTTATATGGCATTTGTCGGTAGCAGTGTCTGGCAAATCTCCCTCGTTTTCTTAGTAATGTATCAATCCCTTGACACATTCCCCTGTAATGTTCTGTGTTCTATACTTTGCAAAGCCGTACCCGGTGCTATCAAACTCCAGGTTGGTTAATGCATAATACACCAACAGCTTGTATAAGGCACACAACTGTAACACTTCCTTCCGATTAGTGTGTGGAAGGGAATAGATGACAGCAGCGTCCACATGAGAGTTCTTAGT
>JAODUO010001956.1:0-15000 GCA_025642075.2 Ridgeia piscesae | reverse complement strand
GTAGTAGTAGTAGTAGTAGTTGTAGTTGTAGTAGTAGTAGTAGTAGTAGTAGTAGTAGTAGTAGTAGTAGTAGTAGTAGTAGTAGTAGTAGTAGTAGTAGTAGTAGTAATAGTACATTAATAAACTTGTTCAGTTATGAAACCGGCTTATAACTAGTTTGAATGTTCTTTAAAGACATGGCTATAAGAACAGTGTTGGTGAAATATTGTCTTTTGATGGCAGTTTCTGGAAGGTCTTGCCATTCCAACCCATGTAAAAATGGCGGAAGTTGCATCGACATCGATGATGGTGAAGGCGATGGCTACCACTGCTTCTGTTATGGCGGGTACTATGGAGAACAGTGTGAAAGAGGTGAGAGCGTATAGACTTTGCGCATTAAGTCCAACACGGTAGCATAAATTCCAGAGAGGTAGAGATGGTGTTAGGTTGAACAAGTAGAGAAAAAGGAAGAAGATGGACACCAGATATGAGTACAGGTGGTAGAGGTACAGGAGGTAGTGGTAGAGGAGGTAGACGTACAGGAGGTAGATGTACAGGAGGTGGAGGTACAGGAGGTAGAGGTACATGAGGTAGAGGTACAGGAGGTAGAGGTACAGGAGGTAGAGGTACAGGAGGTAGAGGTACAGGAGGTAGAGGTACAGGAGGTAGAGGTACAGGAGGTAGAGGTTCAGAAGGTAGATGTACAGGAGGTAGTGGTACAGGAGGTAGAGGTACAGGAGGTAGAGGTACAGGAGGTAGTGGTAGTGGAGGTAGAGGTACAGGAGGTAGAGGTACAGGAGGTAGAGGTACAGGAGGTAGAGGTACAGGAGGTAGAGGTACAGAAGGTAGATGTACAGGAGGTAGTGGTACAGGAGGTAGAGGTACAGGAGGTAGATGTACAGGAGGTAGTGTAAGGAGGTAGGGAAAGGAGGTAGAGGTACAGGAGGTAGAGGTACAGGGGTAAGGTACAGGATAGAGTACAGAAGGTAGAGTACAGGAGGTAGAGGTACAGGAGGTAGATGTACAGGAGGTAGAGGTACAGGAGGTAGAGTACAGGAGGTAGAGGTACAGGAGGTAGTGGTACAGGAGGTAGTGGTACAGGAGGTAGAGGTACAGGAGGTAGAGGTACAGGAGGTAGAGGTACAGGAGGTAGAGGTTCAGGAGGTAGAGGTACAGGAGGTAGAGGTACAGGAGGTAGAGGTACAGAAGGTAGAGGTACAGGAGGTAGAGGTACAGGAGGTAGATGTACAGGAGGTAGAGGTACAGGAGGTAGAGGTACAGGAGGTAGATGTACAGGAGGTAGTGGTAGAGGAGGTAGAGGTACAGGAGGTAGAGGTACAGGAGGTAGAGGTACAGGAGGTAGAGGTACAGGAGGTAGAGGTACAGGAGGTAGAGGTACAGGAGGTAGAGGTACAGGAGGTAGAGGTACAGGAGGTAGATGTACAGGAGGTAGTGGTAGAGGAGGTAGAGGTACAGGAGGTAGATGTACAGGAGGTAGAGGTACAGGAGGTAGAGGTACAGGAGGTAGAGGTACAGGAGGTAGAGGTACAGGAGGTAGTGGTACAGGAGTAGAGGTACAGGAGTAGAGGTACAGGAGGTAGAGGTACAGGAGGTAGAGGTACAGGAGGAAAGAGGTACAGGAGGTAGAGGTACAGGAGGTAGAGGTACAGGAGGTAGAGGTACAGGAGATACAGGGTGTACAGGAGGTAGAGGTACAGGAGGTAGAGGTACAGAAGGTAAAGGTACAGGAGGTAGAGGTACAGGAGGTAGAGGTACAGGAGGTAGAGGTACAGGAGGTAGAGGTACAGGAGGTAGAGGTACAGGAGGTAGAGGTACAGGAGGTAGAGGTACAGGAGGTAGAGGTACAGGAGGTAGAGGTACAGGAGGTAGAGGTACAGAGGTAGAGGTACAGGAGGTAGAGGTACAGGAGGTAGAGGTACAGGAGGTAGAGGTACAGGAGGTAGAGGTACAGGAGGTAGAGGTACAGGAGGTAGAGGTACAGGAGGTAGAGGTACAGGAGGTAGAGGTACAGGAGGTAAGGTACAGGAGGTAGAGGTACAGGAGGTAGAGGTACAGGAGGTAGAGGTACAGGAGGTAAAGGTACAGGAGGTAGAGGTACAGGAGGTAGAGGTACAGGAGGTAGAGGTACAGGAGGTAGAGTTACATGAGGTAGAGGTACAGGAGGTAGAGGTACAGGAGGTAAAGGTACAGGAGGTAGAGGTAAAAGTGAGGTACAGATGAGTACAGGAGGTAAAGGTACAGGAGGTAGAGATACAGAGGTAGAGGTACAGGAGGTAGAGGTACAGGAGGTAGAGGTACATGAGGTAGAGGTACAGGAGGTAGAGGTACAGGAGGTAGAGGTACAGGAGGTAGAGGTACAGGAGGTAGAGGTACAGGAGGTAAAGGTACAGGAGGTAGAGGTACAGGAGGTAGAGGTACAGAGGTAGAGGTACAGGAGGTAGAGGTACATGAGGTAGAGGTACAGGAGGTAGAGGTACAGAGGTAGAGGTACAGAGGTAGAGGTACAGGAGGTAGAGGTAAGATAGTAGTAGGTACAGAGGTAGAGTACATGAGTAAAATAGAGGTACAGGATAGTAGTAGAGTACAGAAGGTAGAGGTACAGAAGGTAAGGTACATGAGAAGTCAGGTGTACATAGTAGGTACAGAGTAGAGGTACTATATCAAGTAGTACAAGTAGATATATGATAGATACAATAGATATAATATAATAATAGTAATACTATATATAGTATATATGTAGGAAATAGTAAGTAATGGATAATATATAGTAAGTATGAGTATTATAATGATGTATGTATGTATGTATG
Source organism: Ridgeia piscesae (assembly GCA_025642075.2). Taxonomy (NCBI): domain Eukaryota; kingdom Metazoa; phylum Annelida; class Polychaeta; order Sabellida; family Siboglinidae; genus Ridgeia; species Ridgeia piscesae. The sequence continues at coordinate 12,193 of JAODUO010001956.1, read as the reverse complement.
TATTAATTATGTATTATATATATATTATAAATAAATATATATATATATATATAATATATATATATATATATATATATATATATATAATATATATATCACTACCATTATAATCATAAACATATATAATATATATATATATATATATATATATATATATATATATATATATATATATATAATATATAATTCCTAAATACATATAATTATGTATACGATAATTATACACTTATTCATGTGCATTTTATTGGTTTTGTAGACTTTTAAGACATTATTTATTATCACAGGTTGTCGCACTTGCTATTATTATTATCATATCACGTAAGTTATGTAAACCTGGCGAATCTGGTGCGACTACAGTACGACAAGTTATATGCTGTATAATGTTTGAAACTCTAACACGACTGCCGGGGTTGATATAAATCTTTCTTAGCGGTTCCACTTTCATTTCTTCGAAGATAATGTACTGTCGCTAACTCATGGAGTTATTGACGTTTACAATTCAGTACATGTATGCCGGTGTTTAGTCGGCCTACGTAGTAATGCCTTGTGTAACACTAATTTCAAAACTCCGACCGTTTCAGAGGTCGCGGGTGCCTTGCGACAGGAACACGCTTCGGCAGAGAAGCACATCTCGGGATCAATGATGAGTGTCTACATCGGCGTACCGCTGGTCCTGATGGCATTCATCGTGTGCGCCATCGTCATCCTCTACCTTCGCCTCAGTCGACTTCGCACCATCCACTATTCGACGGGACCGATTGGCAATCCCGTCTACGACGAAGCCATCTTCACTCTGCCGACACCTGCCTTCAGCGTGGCGCGTGCGTCGCCCTCCTCGGATGTCAACATCTACGACACGATCTCACCGCCGCCCCCATATGAGGACGGTCCCTTTGACGGGAAGGCTGTGGCCGGAGGGAAGGCGGATGGCCCGCCGGACACCAGTACGTATGAGTTTACTTTATTCTTGTTGATAACGAGAGTTGGGTTTTAGCGTCTTTATCCAAATTTAGTAGTGGTGGTGGGGTTATAAATGGACGTGTGTTGTTGTTGTAGTGGTGGTGGGGTTATAAGTGGACGTGTGTTGTTGTTGTAGTGGTGGTGGGGTTATAACTGGACGTGTGTTGTTGTTGTAATGGTGGTGGGGTTATAAATGGACGTGTGTTGTTGTTGTAGTGGTGGTGGGGTTATAAATGGACGTGTGTTGTTGTTGTGGTGGTGGTGGTGTTATAAATGGACGTGTGTTGTTGTTGTAGTGGTGGTGGTGTTATAAATGGACGTGTGTTGTTGTTGTACTGGTGTTGGGATTATAAATGGACGTGTGTTGTTGTTGTAGTGGTGGTGGGGTTATAAATGGACGTGTGTTGTTGTTGTAGTGGTGGTCGGGTTATAAATGGACGTGTGTTGTTGCTGTAGTGGTGGTGGGGTTATAAATGGACGTGTGTTGTTGTTGTTGTAGTGGTGGTGGGGTTATAAATGGACGTGTGTTGTTGTTGTAGTGGTGGTGGGGTTATAAATGGACGTGTGTTGTTGTTGTAGTGGTGGTGGTGTTATAAATGGACGTGTGTTGTTGTTGTAGTGGTGGTGGTGTTATAAATGGACGTGTGTTGTTGTTGTACTGGTGGTGGGATTATAAATGGACGTGTGTTGTTGTTGTAGTGGTGGTGGTGTTATAAATGGACGTGTGTTGTTGTTGTAGTGGTGGTCGGGTTATAAATGGACGTGTTGTTGCTGTAGTGGTGCTGGGGTTATAAATGGACGTGTGTTGTTGTTGTTGTAGTGGTGGTGGGGTTATAAATGGACGTGTGTTGTTGTTGTAGTGGTGGTCGGGTTATAAATGGACGTGTGTTGTTGCTGTAGTGGTGGTGGGGTTATAAATGGACGTGTGTTGTTGTTGTTGTAGTGGTGGTGGGGTTATAAATGGACGTGTGTTGTTGTTGTAGTGGTGATGGGGTTATAAATGGACGTGTGTTGTTGCTGCAGTGGTGGTGGGGTTATAAATGAACGTGTGTTGTTGTTGTACTGGTGGTGGGATTATAAATGGACGTGTGCTGTTGTTGTACTGGTGGTGGGATTATAAATGGACGTGTGTTGTTGTTGTAGTGGTGGTGGGATTATAAATGGACGTGTGTTGTTGTTGTACTGGTGGTGGGATTATAAATGGACGTGTGTTGTTGTTGTACTGGTGGTGGGATTATAAATGGACGTGTGTTGTTGTTGTACTGGTGGTGGGATTATAAATGGACGTGTGTTGTTGTTGTACTGGTGGTGGGATTATAAATGGACGTGTGTTGTTGTTGTACTGGTGGTGGGATTATAAATGGACGTGTGTTGTTGTTGTACTGGTGGTGGGATTATAAATGGACGTGTGTTGTTGTTGTAGTGGTGGTGGGGTTATAAATGGACGTGTGTTGTTGTTGTAGTGGTGGTGGGGTTATAAATGGACGTGTGTTGTTGTTGTAGTGGTGGTGGGGTTATAAATGGACGTGTGTTGTTGTTGTAGTGGTGGTGGGGTTATAAATGGACGTGTGTTGTTGCTGTAGTTGTGGTGGGGTTATAAATGGACGTGTGTTGTTGTTGTAGTGGTGGTGGGGTTGTAAATGGACGTGTGTTGTTGTTGTAGTGATGGTGGGGTTATAATGGACGTGGGTTGTTGTTGTAGTGGTGGTGGGGTTATAAATGGACGTGTGTTGTTGTTGTAGTGGTGGTGGGGTTGTAAATGGACGTGTGTTGTTGTTGTTGTAGTGGTGGTGGGGTTATAAATGGACGTGTGTTGTTGTTGTAGTGGTGGTGGGGTTATAAATGGACGTGTGTTGTTGTTGTTGTAGTGGTGGTGGGGTTGTAAATGGACGTATGTTGTTGTTGTAGTGGTGGTGGGGTTATATATGGACGTGGGTTGTTGTTGTAGTGGTGGCGGGGTTATAAATGGACGTGTGTTGTTGTTGTAGTGGTGGTGGGGTTGTAAATGGACGTGTGTTGTTGTTGTAGTGGTGGTGGGGTTGTAAATGGACGTGTGTTGTTGTTGTAGTGGTGGTGGGGTTATATATGGACGTGGGTTGTTGTTGTAGTGGTGGTGGGGTTATAAATGGACGTGTGTTGTTGTTGTAGTGGTGGTGGGATTGTAAATGGACGTGTGTTGTTGTTGTAGTGGTGGTGGGGTTGTAAATGGACGTGTGTTGTTGTTGTAGTGGTGGTGGGGTTGTAAATGGTTTAGCGTCGTCATCATCATCGTCGACGTAGTTTGTTGTAGTGACAGTGATAGTGAGGATGGTTGTTGTTGTGACTATGGTTTTGGTGGTTGTAGTTGTTGTATAGTCGTGGTAGTGGATGTCGCCATTGTCGTCAATGAAACTATGAGAATCGTAGCAATGGTGTTCTTCCTGATGATAGTGGTCGGTGGTCGTCGGTCGGTGGTCGGTGGTCGGTGGTCGGTGGTCGTCGGTCGGTGGTCGGTGGTCGGTGGTCGGTGGTCGGTGGTCGGTGGTCGGTGGTCGGTGGTCGGTGGTCGGTGGTGGTTACTGTGGTGTTGTGGTTGCCATGGGAGTTATGGTTGTGGTAGTGACGGTAGCTGTGGTGGTAGTTGTAGTACTCGTTCGTGCTGTGGCAATGATGATGACGGTGGTTATGGTGGTGGTGTTTATCCTTCCAGTGGTTTTGCTTGTGGTAGCGGAAATATTCATGACGATAGCAACGTTAGCGCAGAATAAAGTGCACTTGTTGCTGTAAAACTGTTCTCATTTTAGGAAATGTCAGTGCCTCTGGGCGGTCGCACATTTGCTTGTAATGTATTTGTCCTTTATTGTTTTAGAAGGTGCCGAGGCAGTGGGAGACGAGGGCGTCATGGTGATGTCAATGGAACCAAACGTGTGCTACGACAACCCAGCTATTGCGTGCGACAAGCCCGACGAATGTTGAGATTAACTCACAGACAAGCACACACTAGTTATGGGTCACATAGGATGTAGTTGTTTTACCACTGGGCACACGCTTTAAGAATATCAGACTGAAGATGCGATGTTGTCGTGATTGAAGTATGCAATGAAAACACGCATGTGTTAAGAAAGAGAGTAACATAGTGAATTGTTCTTGCCAGTTTGAATGTTTCGTGTTATTGACACACGTTTTACTTAACGATGACATATCCGGGATGGTTTTGTTCTAGTTTGCTGGTCAAACTGATCAATCTGCAGGTCCGTTATATTATTAGTTTGTTTGGAGGGTGCATTTTCTTTTTGTTACCTCGAGGGAGGTTATATTGCAAACAGGTGCGAGATATTGTTCAATAGCGTTAACGGTTGTGGCGTAATGTGTACGTTTTGTCTTAGGATCATGTTATTTACAGATATATTGCACTTGATATATTCGTCTCTGGTACCCTCGAAACGGGTTTTGAAATGAAGTTTTGTGTTCCATTAGCGGTAGTCGACAAGGTATAAAGAGCCTTGTTATTAAATAATTTGTTAAGACGAATCGAACATTTCATTTACATTTCAAGCAAAACTAATTGTGGTACCTATGACTCACTTTTTGTACGATTTAACCCATGTATTTAACCTGAATATACCAATTGAAATAGTATGTTTACGTAATTGCATTGAGTGATTCATTGAATCCTGTTTGTGGGATAGCGGTAAAGGTATCATTTACAATGTCGGCTATTATTCCATGTTACATTTATTGGGTCAGTGTGTTAGAACTGGCATATATTGTGATAGCAACGATGGGATTATGTCTTTGTATTACCAATTGATCGGATTGTCCATCTTTCAAGATCTATTTTACAATCCAAACTAACAACTTGTGTATCTTTAGCACCTATTTACTTTGCAAAACGAGCAAATTATTCGGGTATTCTAGGCCCATATTTGCAAGCAAAGCGATCGTATTTTGCACTTTGACACCTTTTTACGATTAAAAAACGGTATATCATTATATTCGGGTGTGTGTGACGTTTTCCATATTAGTGATGGCATCGGAACATAATTCATTACAACCTATTAGCTCAGCATGTATGTCGTCGTCGTCTCGTAAAATGGAGTGTCGTTCCAGTCCGCCACACTGTTATGTTGTGGCTTATGTTTAAGTGTGTGTGTGTGTGTGTGTGTGTGTGTGTGTGTGTGTGTGTGTGTGTGTGTGTGTGTGTGTGTGTGTGTGTGTGTGTGTGTGTGTGTGTGTGTGTGTGTGTGTGTGTGTGTGTGTGTGTGTGTGTGTGTGTGTGTGTGTGTGTGTGTGTGTGTGTGTGTGTGTGTGTGTGTGTGTGTGTGTGTGTGTGTGTGTGTGTGTGTGTGTGTGTGTGTGTGTATCTGTATCTGTATCTGTATCTGTATCTGTATCTGTATCTGTATCTGTATCTGTATCTGTATCTGTATCTGTATCTGTATCTGTATCTGTATCTGTATCTTAACTGGCAAAATGTCCTAGGGACACATCACGCCAGTGCGCATGGTGGGTCATCTGACTTAATTGTTAAAATGTTGGATTAAACTATTCTGAAATGATTTTAGTGATTTACTTGAGACAGTGTTTGAGGGGAGAGAATTTCATTCCTTAATTGTTGTTGGGAAGAAGCTGCTTCCAAATATGTTTGCAGAGTATCTAATTTGCAAGAACTGACTGTCATGTTTACGTGAGGTTCTAGTGTTGTGTTGGATATAGTGATCTAGCGGGATATTTATAAGGTTATGTTCCATTTTGTATATTATGCTAAGTCTTTTAATTTTTCTTCTTGTTTGGAGGGTGTCCCACTGGAGGTCTTTAAAAAGTTGGGTTACTGTTCCTGGTTCTCAGAATAGTTATGTGTACAAAATCTGGCAGCTTGTCTTTGGATTCTTTCAAAGGTTTTAATATTTTTTAGGCAGTGTGGATCCCATGATGCTGATGCATATTCAAGTATTGGTCGGACAAGGGTTGTGTAGGCTATTGACTTAATGTGGGTTGGGCATTTGTTTAGATTTCTCCTAATGACTCCTAGAGTCTGTTGTGTTTTCCCTAGCGACTGAGTTGCATTGTGTGTCCAATTTAATGTATTTGATATTTGTACACCAAGATAACAATGTGTTGAACAGATTTAAGTTGTTGGCCACAGAAGGTGTAAATATTTGGTGTCGGTTTTCTTGAGGCTAATGTATTGTGAAGCATTTGGGGGGATTAAATTTTCTAAGCCAGGTGTTTTGCCATTCCTCAAGTTTGATTAGATCATTTTGGAGGAAGAAATGTCATTGTCTGATTTAATTGGTTAATATAGTAGGCAGTCATCTGCAAAAAGGCGAACGTTTGAAGTGAGATTGTTGGGTAGATCATTTATGTAAAGTAAGAAAAGTGGGGGCCCCCAGTACGGTTCCCTGTGGTACCCCTGAGGTGACTTTAATTGGTTTGGATGCTGATCCATTTATTACAACCTGTTGAGTTCTTTCTGCAAGGAAGCTTTCTATCCTGAGATATTGGGCCTGTGATGCCATAGTATTTTAGTTTGTGGATTAGTCTTTTATGTGGAATTTTGCGAATGCTTTAGTGAAGTCTAGAATGGCCTGTCTAAATTTCTTTTCATCTAGATATTTGCTTATATCATGGACAGTTTGAATTAATTGAGTTTCTGTTGATCTTTTTGAAAATTTGGTGGTCAGTTAGGATGTGATGTTGTTAAAGGGTTTTTCATGATGTGGCTATAAATTTTGTGTTCAAGAAGTTTAGAAATCACAGGTGTTAAGGATATTGGTCTGTAGTTTGAATTTCTCCCCGTTTCCTTTCTTGAAAATTCGATGTTTGCTTGTTCCAGGCTTTGGGGACTTGACCAGAGTCAACTGATGTTTGGGAAGATTCATGTATTATTGGTGTTAGGTGGTAGGCATATCTGTTTAGCCATGGTGGAATGCCATCTGGTCCTTGCGATTTAGAGGTGTTAAGATAGTTGGTCTGTCCCCTTTAATAAATTGTTAATTCGGGTTTTTTTCCATGTGGGCTTCTTCAGTTTGGCGCTTGGAATTTCCTTCATATGTAAAGACACGAACTGATTCCTAAGGCTTCTGCTTTTTGCTTGTCATCGCAAATTATGTTTCCCGCAATGTTGAGGTCCCCAATACCCTGGTTATCTTGTCTAAGTTTGGAAATGAAACTCCAGAATGCTTTCGGTTTGTCTGTTATTGCAGTTGTTAGGAATTGTTTTATATAGGACAGTCTAGCAGAACGAAGGTGTTTGTGCATGTCTTTCCTGATGTTACAAAACTCTTGCCATCTTCTGGATTTCTAGATATTTTTGCTTTCTTATATAATCGTTTCTTTCTTTTGCAATTTTTTCAAGTCTTTATTGAACCGGGGAAAGGGTTGTATCTGGAAGTTGTAAGACGGACTGGTACATAGTGTTTATAATTTGATGATTTTTTTGAAAAAAGGGTTCCATTTGTCATTGACTGTCATGTTTTGGTTTAAAGAGAAGTATTCATGTGTGAAGTCATCGAGAGATTTCTGGATGTTAAGGTGGTCAGCTTTATTTCTGATAAAAAATTTTCGTTTGGGGCGATGTTTGCGTTTGGGTGAGATATTTACATCAATATAATTGTGTTGTGGTCTGCTATGCCGTCTACTACATTTTTTCTTTATTAACCCAGGTCTATTTGTGAAGACAAGATCTAGGATATTGTTGGCATTTCCTTGTTTACGTGTGGGTTCATTGAATGTTGGATTAGTCCATGTTCCTCTACGAGGGAGAGTAGTTTGTTGGCAGCAACTGTACTATATCCACTGTTAGGTGTGACATGGTGATTTTCCCAGTTTATGTTGGAAGATTGAAATCGCCGGTAATTATGACATTATGTGTTTTTATTTTGTTTCCTAATTTAGTAAGGATAGATCTAGTTCTTCAATTTGAGTTCCTTGAGAGTCATGTGGGGCACGATAGAAGGTGCATATGATTATGGGTTTCATTCCTTTTATTTCAGTTTCTGTCCAAATGCTCTCACTGTTAGTGTTTAAGTTTGTTAGATGAGTTGTGATGAGATCAGCTTTGGATATTTGGAATACCCCCCCCCAGTGGGGCTTGTTTCCCTGTCTTTTTTAAAAACATTAAAGTGTTCTGGGAAAATTTCTCCGTTTTTAACTGAGGGGTCTAACCATACTCTTTTCACTGATTATGTCTGGGTTATGTAGGTTGTTTAGTACTTCGATGTCTGCTGCTTTATTCTTAATGCTTTGGCAGTTTATGAGGATGCACCGGAAGTTTGGTCTTTCTTTTGTTTATAGGTTTTCTTGTTATTGGTTGTGTTGTTACTATTGTAGTTGTTTCGTTTGAGTTATGATTGTTGCCATTCAGGGGGTCAAAAGGGTTTTCCGTCTGGATTTCACTATCTTCGAAGAAGGAATTTGTGAAGTTGAAGTTATTGCAGTCAGGGCAAGCCCAAGAACATGAAGAGTGTATTAATTTTTGTATGCATTGTCATCTATGGCACAGCATTGTGTGTGTATCCATTTTTTGGGAGTGGTCACAATGGATTGCTTTGTGGTTATTAAGGACGTCCCTGTGGCAAATGCCACAGGGTGCAGAACAATCTGAACAATGCCATGTGTCAAGGTTTGGTAAGTGCTATTAAATTCATGCCTGGATATTCCAGCGCATTTTATGTGAATGATTTGTTGCAGTCGTTACAAGTTAGGGTGAGTGAATTGGACTTTAGTGATTTCTTACATGAATTACATTTAGAGGGCCTGGGTTTAGCTGGATGTCTCCTGAGAGTATTATGCATAAAAGAACAGTGAATTTTGTTGCTGTCTTGTTTGACTTGGGTTTATATGGTGGTGGGGTGATCAGTAACCAGTGGAACTATTGGATTTGAGACATTTGAGTTGTGCATAGTTTTCCAATGGGGGTGTACAGGTAATATGTTGTGATAAAATTGTGTCTTTTCTGGCTTTATTGTTCACATAGACTGTTTCTGTTGTGTTGTTTGAAAGCTCTTCATTTCATGATTTAGTCTAGAGATGATATGCAGACACCAAACATGAACAGTGAATATTTGAAAATACATCTTGAATGGGAGCTAGCCATCACACCAGCGTGATTGATAGTGATTAAGGTTAATAAAAATTACTAATAAATAAATAAAATGCAAAACTTAGTTTAAAAATAAATAAATACACACACACTTACTGTAAATAGACTAAAAATAAGATATATGCACACTATAATAAACAAAATTTAAAGTCGTTCGTTGATAAAATAAAACAGACGAAAAGGCCTGTTAGTAGGTCGTTTCTTACGTGATCAGGTTGCGTGATTTGTATTTGTTATTTTACTGACAGTATGCAGTATTTGGGAGATATCACCAGACTATGTGTTGACTTAGAATGTATAAATACTATTTTGTTTATACAGGTACACTTAGTTTAAAAATACACACACACTTTAATAAAGTCGTCTGTTGATAAAACAGGCGAAAAGGCCTGTTAGTTGATTTTATCTGATGCTTGACCGAGTTGGTTTGTGGTTGATTTTACTTTGCGGGTTATATGACCAGGTTATATTTTTATCGGCATATATTATTTAGCACCAATATTGGTACTAATCTTGGTTAGTGATTAATTTTGGGTTTTAGGTAAAGGTCTAGCTAGTGATGTGTTGTGTACTTAGCTGTTTGGGAGTTTGGGTTCAGTTTCTTCGGTGATCGTTAACGTTGTTTATGCGTATCCAAGATGGCGAATTAGCGGGAAATCAGCAGAATGTTTCAAAGTTCGTTTTTGGCGATTATTGCAGTTTTGTCACGTATCTGATAGGCAATCTCGGTTTAGTACAATATTCCCAATTACTGGTGAATGTCCTAGGTTACGGTCTTATCTATAAATATGCGTTTTAGGTGAAATTTTGAGCAGCCGTTGTCAAGTTAGTTTATGATCTCACGCATGCGCACCTCTTCCCTGTGTGTGTGTGCGTGCGTGCGTGCGTGCGTGCGTGCGTGCGTGTGTGTGTGTGTCTACGCCAACGCCAGCTGGTGCCTAAGCCGTGTTCTATAGGTGTTCGCTTCTCTGGCATATCAGTCTCTCATTCCCCAAATGGCAAAATTTTGTTATTTTTGAGTTTGCGGTTTTCAATTGTCCGTCAGGTGGCGCTACTGTAGTTAAGCAACAGGCACTGTCACCAACACGGAAATCGTAAATGTCGTAACACGTTCGACTATTATCGAACAGTAAATGTTACTGCAGGGAAGTTACCTACTCTTTATATTATATACGTTCTTCTTTCTGTTAATCACCGAATAATAAAACTTTAATTTAACGGCTGTCCCGTTCACGGGTTTGTGCATACATGTAAATAGCTAGACGTAGTGATAGTAAATCTGCGTGTACTGATTAAATAATGATGATAGTAATAATAATATAAAGTAGTGATACGCTGTGATTAAAGCCGTGTCGAATATGTTAGGTAAAAATTAAGTCATAGATGTATTTACATATTAAGTTATATTATTTAAAATAATTTTTAGACATTAAAACACTAATACCAGCAATACTGTAGTGATAGTACTAAACATAAATAAGATTAATACTAATATATAATAATAATACGTTAAGCTAAATATAATGTTCGTTGAATAAAACTAGTTATGTAGAATATAAAAATGTCTTTAATTGATTCTTAAATTGTGCTAGATTGCCGTTGTCGCGCATATTCCTTGGTAGTTTGTTCCACAGAGTGGGTCCTTCACAGGCACTTCAAAAAAACAGTGTGTGTGTGTGTGGGTGTGTGTGTGTGTGTGTGTGCGTGTGCGTGTGGCTGTGTGTGCGTGTGCGTGTGCGCGTGCGCGTGCGTTTGGCTGTGTGGCTGTGTGTGCGTGTGCGTGTGCGCGTGCGCGCGTGCGTGCGCGTGCGCCAGCGCGTGCGCGTGTGTGTAATGGTAAAGAATGAAACATTCTGATAAAATTGCAGACACAGGTCTTTCTGTAAAATACAGTAATGGTTTAATCATTTCTAAGTATTTACATTTTATTGTCTACAAAAATATATGTTGTTTTCCTTGAGAGACGTGTTCTTGACAAGACGTGCTTTAGTGCGAGTCTGTTGAAGACCAAACGTGACACATTTGTTTCATAAGAATATAGCACACAGGGATTCGCAAAACAGTTAGGAGACAACGTACATTGCTTGGCATTAAAGTGTACCTTGTATTAAAGTGAATCACAAAACCGTCGCCGTCTTATAAGCCATAATGAGTCGTCAACTTCAAAGAACTTTAATTAGGTAGATGCCCATCTCTACCGGTGCGGGAGGTGACTGACATTGTCACTCCATAAGTCCATTAAAGCTAGCAGCGGCGGCACGGATGAATTTAGCTATTAACCTACTATTCGTGTGGTAAACAAATGTTTGGCACACCCTGTGTAGTAACCAACAATTGAATATTATGTCGTGCTGAAAATTATTAACATTCCAATGAAATATTCCATCGCTGTTTCGTGCATGTCATTAGATGCTACTAGATATGGACATATTAGTTATAAGCAAGCACCGTTTAAAGGGAGATCGCAGGTGTCGAACAATGATCTGCTACGCAGTTGGAGGGGACTTCTCGAACAGAGATTAGCGCAACACGACAATAGAACGACTGAGAGCAATTACTGTCTGTATGGTAGACGTTTATTGTCAGCGCCGTCTGTGTGCAGTGGTCGTCGCCCTGGTGTCGGCCGCCCGGCAGTACGGCCTGGACAGCGCATGGGCCGTAGAACGAGCGAGTCAACTCGGCTACCCGTTCGACAAGGAGCCCGGGCAGCCCGTCGTGAAACTCTTCAAAGCGGTGTTGCTGCGACAAGACGAAGCTCGTCAGCGAAGAAAACGTCACTCCGACAAATGCTGCAGATAATTAGTTGTCAACGCCCAATAAGTAGAAACAGCTCTTGGCGTGTAGCAGTCTCCCGTGGACGTTGTCGTTGAGGTCTAACATCTTTATAAATACGGGTGGTCTGTGTCTACCACTGGTGGTATGTAACACTGGTAGCCTGTGTCTAACACAGGTAGCCTGTGTCTAACACTGGTAGCCTGTGTCTAACACTGGTAGCCTGTGTCTAACACTGGTAGCCTGTGTCTAACACTGGTAGCCTGTGTCTAACACTGGTAGCCTGTGTCTAACACTGGTAGCCTGTGTCTAACACTGGTAGCCTGTGTCTAACACTGGTGGCCTGTGTCTAACACTGGTGCCTGTGTCTAACACTTG
>JAODUO010001955.1:35000-50907 GCA_025642075.2 Ridgeia piscesae | reverse complement strand
AACACACATACACACATACACACATACACACATACACACACACACACTACACACTACACACTCACACTACACACGTACACACGTACACACGTACACACGTACACACGTACACACGACACACGTACACACGTACACACGTACACACGTACACACGTACACACGTACACACGTACACACGTACACACGTACCCCGTACACACGTACACACGTACACACGTACACACGTACACACGTACACACGTACACACGTACACACGTACACACGTACACACGTACACACGTACACACGACACACGTACACACGTACCCCGTACCCCGTACACAAAACGTACCCCGTACCCCGTACCCCGTACACACGTACACACGTACACACGTACACACGACACACGACACACGACACACGACACACGCACACCCCGACACACGACACACGCACACACGCACACACGCACACACCCCACACACGCACACCACACACCACAACCACACACGACACACCACACACGCACACACACACACGCACACCCCACCCCACACCCACCACACACACCACACCACGCCCCCCCCCAGCACCCCACGCACACATGCACACATACACATCACACATCACACATGCACATGCAAAATGCAAAATGCACAATGCACACATGCACACATGCACACATGCACACATGCACACATGCACACATGCACACATGCACACATGCACACATGCACACATGCACACATGCACACATGCACACATGCACACATGCACACATGCACACATGCACACATGCACACATGCACACATGCACACATGCACAAGCCCGCACACAGCACACAACACACAACACACAAAACAACATACAAAATACACATACACACATACACACATACACACATACACACATACACATACAAAAAACACACATACACACATACACACATACACACATACACACATACACACATACACACATACACACATACACACATACACACATACACACATACACACATACACACATACACACATACACACAACACACATACACACATACACACATACACACATACACAATACACAATACACACATACACACATACACACATACACACATACACACATACACACATACACACATACACACATACACACATACACACAACACACATACCACATCCCACATACGCACATACCACATACCACATCCCACAACGCAAAACGCACCGCACCGCACCGCCACGCGCACGCGCACGCGCACGCGCACGCGCACGCCACGCGCACGCACACGCACACGCACACGCACACGCACACGCACACGCACAGCACCGCACACGCACACGCACACGCACACGCACACGCACACGCACACGCACACGCACACGCACACGCACACGCACACGCACACGCACACGCACACGCACACGCACACGCACACGCACACGCACACGCACACGCACACGCACACGCACACGCACACGCACACGCACACGCACACGCACACGCACACGCACACGCACACGCACACGCACACGCACACGCACACGCACACGCACACGCACACGCACACGCACACGCACACGCACACGCACACGCACACGCACACGCACACGCACACGCACACGCACACGCACACGCACACGCACACGCACACGCACACGCACACGCACACGCACACGCACACGCACACGCACACGCACACGCACACGCACACGCACACGCACACGCACACGCACACGCACACGCACACGCACACGCACACGCACACGCACACGCACACGCACACGCACACGCACACGCACACGCACACGCACACGCACACGCACACGCGCACACGCGCACACGCGCACACGCGCACACGCGCACACGCGCACACGCGCACACGACCACACGCGCACACACGCGCACACGCGCACACGCGCACACGCGCACACGCGCACACGCGCACACGCGCACACGCGCACACGCGCACACGCGCACACGCGCACACGCACACACGCACACACGCACACACGCACACACGCACACACGCACACACGCACACACGCACACACGCACACACGCACACACGCACACACGCACACACGCACACACGCACACACGCACACACGCACACACGCACACACGCACACACGCACACACGCACACACGCACACACGCACACACGCACACACGGACACACGCACACACGCACACACGCACACACGCACACACGCACACACGCACACACGCACACACGCACACACGCACACACGCACACACGCACACAGCACACACGCACACATGCACACATGCACACATGCACACATGCACACATGCACACATGCACACATGCACACATGCACACATGCACACATGCACACATACACACATGCACACATACACACATACACACATACACACATACACACATACACACATACACACATACACACATACACACACATACACACATACACACATACACACATACACACATACACACATACACACATACACACATACACACATACACACATACACACGTACACACGTACACACGTACACACGTACACACGTACACACGTACACACGTACACACGTACACACGTAACACGCACACACGCACACACGCACACACGCACACACGCACACACGCACACACGCACACACGCACACACGCACACACGCACACACGCACACACGCACACACGCACACACGCACACACGCACACACGCACACACGCACACACGCACACACGCACACACGCACACACGCACACACGCACACACGCACACACGCACACACGCACACACGCACACACGCACACACGCACACACGCACACACGCACACACGCACACACGCACACACGCACACACGCACACACGCACACACGCACACACGCACACACGCACGCACGCACACACGCACACACGCACACACGCACACACGCACACACGCACACACGCACACACGCACACACGCACACACGCACACACGCACACACGCACACACGCACACACGCACACACGCACACACGCACACACGCACACACGCACACACACACACATACACACATACACACATACACGCATTCACATATACACACATATATGCATGCATACATGCGTACATATATACATAGTTACTTACGCACTTAACGTTCCTAACAGTGCTTCATCAACTGTCAAAGATTACTATCTTGGTAATGAAACTATATTTAGTCGTTAATACAAGTCGATTATTTGTATTTATTTTAATGACAGTAGTTCCAGTGTATACATTGTATTTTACATCGTAAGATTTGCCCCGGCCAGAGGCTGCCTGAGATCCCTCGTTCCACGACACAACGACGTTTCCTCTACAGTGAAACCGGAAATTGGCTAGTGTGTTTCCAACCGGACAGCCAGTGCCAGTGATCGATGAGATCTTTGTGACGCTTTGTCCCTAAACATGAATAGGACAAGTACGCAACTGGATATTAAGTGTATTGCACAAATATAGGATGGATAAATCAAAAACGCAGAACGCTTCTCGACGATACTGACTGCCTGCATGACACATGAATGTACTGTACTGGCCATTGTGACACGTATACTTTACACATGAACGTACTGTACTGGCCAATGTGACCCGTATGCTTTTCACATGAACGTACTGTACTGGCCATTGTGACACGTATACTTTACACACGAACGTACTGAACTGGCCATTGTGGCACGTACACTTTACACATTAACGTTCTGTACAGGCCATTGTGACACGTTTACTTGGAATTAGTTTCCCTTTTCAGAAAATGTTCTAACGATATTAATATAACATTACCAATTTTAATATTTTATTTCACGAGATGCACAATTGTCCTAAAATGTTTTGACAAATGTTGGCTGCTAAAATTACCTATGTATAGCATAGCTTTATAACGTTTCTGTTGGTATAATTTGCGTATTTATGATGACTGGCATGACAGTTTGTATATGCGGTGTAATGATATAAATAAATCAACCTATACATTTACAAAAAAGATGCGAAATATTTCAACATGACCAGACATAATTCCCTTTTCTGCCAGAATGTTTCAATCAGGTTGTAGCAGGGATATGTTAGGTAATAAATCACCTTTTGCATTTGTTCAAGGTCGTTGAAGATCAACATAAAACAAATAACATCACTGCTTTTCTTATTCCTAAGACACTTGATAAAGTTTGTTATAAATTAACATTCTGTGCCTACGAGAAACCATTGGCTCCCCTTCAATATAGGTCGCAAACCGACGGCAGAAGACACAGTCACGACGCAGCCGATGCACATAGGTGAAGGTGGTTGGTTTAAACGGTCTGTCCTGTTTGACGGCTGCTGCAACAAGATACAGTCACGACGCAGCCGAAACACATAGGTTAAGGTGGTTGGTTTAAACGGTATGTCCTGTTTGACGGCTGCTACAACAAGACACAGTCACGACGCAGCCGATGCACATAGGTTAAGGTGGTTGGTTTAAACGGTCTGTCTTGTTTGACGGCTGCTACAACAAGACACAGTCACGACGCAGCCGATGCACATAGGTTAAGGTGGTTGGTTTACACGGTCTGTCCTGTTTGACGGCTGCTACAACAAGATACAGTCACGACGCAGCCGATGCACATAGGTTAAGGTGGTTGGTTTAAACGGTCTGTCCTGTTTGACGGCTGCTACAACAAGACACAGTCAAGACGCAGCCGATGCACATAGGTTAAGGTGGTTGGTTTACACGGTCTGTCCTGTTTGACGGCTGCTACAAAAAGATACAGTCACGACGCAGCCGATGCACATAGGTTAAGGTGGTTGGTTTAAACGGTCTGTCCTGTTTGACGGCTGCTACAAAAAGATACAGTCACGACGCAGCCGATGCACATAGGTTAAGGTGGTTGGTTTAAACGGTCTGTCCTGTTTGACGGCTGCTACAAAAAGATACAGTCACGATGCAGCCGAAGCACATAGGTTAAGGTGGTTGGTTTAAACGGTCTGTCCTGTTTGACGGCTGCTACAAAAAGATACAGTCACGATGCAGCCGATGCACATAGGTTAAGGTGGTTGGTTTAAACGGTCTGTCCTGTTTGACGGCTGCTACAACAAGATACAGTCACGACGCAGCCGATGCACATAGGTTAAGGTGGTTGGTTTAAACGGTCTGTCCTGTTTGACGGCTGCTACAAAAAGATACAGTCACGATGCAGCCGAAGCACATAGGTTAAGGTGGTTGGTTTAAACGGTCTGTCCTGTTTGACGGCTGCTACAACAAGATACAGTCACGACGCAGCCGATGCACATAGGTTAAGGTAGTTGGTTTAAACGGTCTGTCCTGTTTGACGGCTGCTACAAAAAGATACAGTCACGACGCAGCCGAAGCACATAGGTTAAGGTGGTTGGTTTAAACGGTCTGTCCTGTTTGACGGCTGCTACAACAAGATACAGTCACGACGCAGCCGATGCACATAGGTTAAGGTAGTTGGTTTAAACGGTATGTCCTGTTTGACGGCTGCTACAAAAAGATACAGTCACGACGCAGCCGATGCACATAGGTTAAGGTGGTTGGTTTAAACGGTCTGTCCTGTTTGACGGCTGCTACAAAAAGATACAGTCACGACGCAGCCGAAGCACATAGGTTAAGGTGGTTGGTTTAAACGGTCTGTCCTGTTTGACGGCTGCTACAACAAGATACAGTCACGACGCAGCCGATGCACATAGGTTAAGGTAGTTGGTTTAAACGGTATGTCCTGTTCGAAGGCTGCTACAACAAGATACAGTCACGACGCAGCCGAAGCACATAGGTTAAGGTGGTTGGTTTAAACGGTCTGTCTTGTCTGACGGCTGCTGCAACAAGACTTAGCCCCGGCGCTGCAATGTCCCACCGCTAGTTTCTCGTTCTATTTACTTTTTTCTCTCTGAGAAATGAGACATGACATCAACTGTTCTTTGGAGTCTCAAAGTGCTACGAGGCAATAATTTACAATTACTCGCGCACTTTCACTTCGGCTACTGTCGTTGTATTGCACATTAGGAGACACACGCCGTGTTCGCAGCTAAATGGTTTCACATTTACCAATAGATGCTTCCAGATTGGCACATAGATTACTTGAGACAGTCACACGTTGAATCATCTTATACTTTGATACTGTTTTCAACGTACTACATACATCTAACTGTATGTAAAATACACAGAGCGTATAATGCATTGTTTAGTTAGCTCGTTTGATTAAATACAGATGTTGCCGGGACATTGTTAGTCGTGGAAATGTAAAATAATATATATATATATATATATATATATATATATATATATATATATATATATATTATATATATATATATATATATACATAATACATAAATACATACATACATACATACATACATACATACATACATACATACATACATACATACATATATCATACATACATACATATATACATACATACATACATACATACATACATACATACATACATACATACATACATACATACATACATACATACATACATACATACATACATACATACATACATACATACATACGTATGTATTCATACACACATACATACATACATACATAAATACATACATACATACATACATACGTACATACATACATACATGCATACATACATACATACATACATACATACATACATACATACATACATACATACATGCATACATGCATACATACATACATACATACATACATACATACATACATACATACATACATACATACATACATACATACATACATACATACATACATACATACATACATACATACATACATACATACATACATACATACATACATACATTCATACATATAGCCAGGTGTGTTTGCTATGAGCCGAGAACCTGTTAATTTGCTTGGTTATTGTGGCTTATGTTCCGGGCTAAATCACACATGAAGGTAAATTTGTTATGATCGCCGTTGGTCTGCATTTTAAATTAAGGATTGCAGTGTGGCACTCGCTGAGCGGCAGACACAAGTCAGCGTTCTGTAGTGATTACTATTCGTAACCCCCCGTTCTTCAAAGTTCGTAGCAAGTGCTTTGCCCTAGAACAAAAATCAAAAACCAGCAAACTCCCAACAAGTGTTTTATGCAACATTGCCTACACGTGTCATCGCTATAAATTGTAGTGTTATTTTAATATAAGTGCGTTTATCATTGACACTCTCTATATTAGTCTGGCGCTGTGATCTGTATTGAACTGTATTGAATGTTATGTGGCGCAAATGTACACCGATTGAACTCGAGACTGGGTACAGCTACCGCGTTCACGAACCCTGTGTAGCCACGCTTGCCAGAAACCTGTTTTTCGTCTCTCGTTCTCTTTCTTGCTCACACTCACGCTCTCACTTCCTCCCTCTCCCCCTCTCCCCCTCTCCCCCTCTCCCCTCTCCCCTCTCCCTCTCCCCCTCCCTCTCCCCTCCCCCCCTCTCCCTCTCCCCCTCTCCTTTCTCTCTCCCTCTCCCTCTCTCTTTCTCTCTCTCTCTCTCTCTCTCTCTCTCTCTCTCTCTCTCTCTCTCTCTCTCTCTCTCTCTCTCTCTCTCTCTCTCTCTCTATATATATATATATATTGTGTTTTTTTTATTCATGTTTGCATATATAGTATATGTTGGTGGTTGTGTGTACATGTGGTATGTTCATGTATGCGTGCATGTAAATGCTTGTACGTGCGTGCGTGCATGTATGTTCACATATGTACGTGTATATAGTATGCGGCGTACATGTATAATGGCGCGCTTGTGTGTGCGCGAAAATCGACGCGCCACTGTGTGCACGTACTTAAATAATGTCATCATAATCAGGTTGTCATTCGCACATGTAAACTTAGCATTCTCCGAAACAGACGCTTGTGTTCACGCTCAGTGACCTTCAGCCGTCTGCAGACACGGCCGCGTTGAAACGCCACTGATTAATGTATTGATTATTACATTTGTTTTTTTCTGGCTGGATGAAACTGTGAAACAGACAAACGTGTAGGCGGGCGAACACCGACATGTCTTAATTTATTGCCAATACCCTATGTCGAGAAACACACCATGGGTTGAATGACAATTTCGTCAAATAAATGACCGTCAACGTAAACTGTAACAGCATTAGATTGTTTTTTTGGTATTGTGTTACCAGTGATACGCGCACGCGCACGCGCACGCGCACGCGCACGCGCACGCGCACGCGCACGCGCACGCGCACGCGCACGCGCACGCGCACGCGCACGCGCACGCGCACGCGCACGCGCACGCACACGCACACGCACCCCACACGCACACGCACACGCACACGCACACGCACACGCACACGCACACGCACACGCACACGCACACGCACACGCACACGCACACGCACACGCACACGCACACGCACACGCACACGCACACGCACACGCACACGCACACGCACACGCACACGCACACGCACACGCACACGCACACGCACACGCACACGCACACGCACACGCACACGCACACGCACACGCACACGCACACGCACACGCACACGCACACGCACACGCACACGCACACGCACACGCACACGCACACGCACACGCACACGCACACGCACACGCACACGCACACGCACACGCACACGCACACGCACACGCACACGCACACGCACACGCACACGCACACGCACACGCACACGCACACGCACACGCACACGCACACGCACACGCACACGCACACGCACACGCACACGCACACGCACACGCACACGCACACGCACACGCACACGCACACGCACACCCCACACGCACACGCACACGCACACGCACACGCACACGCACACGCACACGCACACGCACACGCACACGCACACGCACACGCACACGCACACGCACACGCACACGCACCCCGCACACGCACACGCACACGCACACGCACACGCACACGCACACGCACACGCACACGCACACGCACACGCACACGCACACGCACACGCACACGCACACGCACACGCACACGCACACGCACACCGCACACGCACACGCACACGCACACGCACACGCACACGCACACGCACACGCACACGCACACGCACACGCACACGCACACGCACACGCACACGCACACGCACACGCACACGCACACGCACACGCACACGCACACGCACACGCACACGCACACGCACACGCACACGCACACGCACACGCACACGCACACGCACACGCACACGCACACGCACACGCACACGCACCCCGCACACGCACACGCACACGCACACGCACACGCACACGCACACGCACACGCACACGCACACGCACACGCACACGCACACGCACACCCACACGCACACGCACACGCACACCCACACGCACACGCACACGCACATGCACACGCAAGTTGTTCGAAGTATCACTGATGTTCGTGGGGCGTGATCAGTAGACAATGCTACGCTTTGTTTTGCCCGGCGAATCAGAGATTCTTTGTTTTTTATAATAAACCTAACGTCGATTCCCTAAGCAAGGCAGGGCGTCTCGCCTCCCGGCCTGCCTCGCCATTGACCTAGGCAACACCACACAGATGCTGTTTGTAGTTTTGCAGTAACAAACTGTTTATGTTTATAATTTTTTTAAGTATGTGCATGCGCCCTTCGTTTGTGTCTGTTTGCGCGCTCACATATATATATATATATATATATATATATATATATATATATATATATATATATATATATATATATATATATATATATATTTTTGATGGGGAGTGTTAGGTGCGTGCGTGCGTGCGTGCGTGCATGGATGCGCGGTGTGTATATGAGTGTGTTTGGTGTGTGCGATTGGATTGTATATGTGTGTACCAATGCCCAGCTGCTTAAGCCTCAACTAGACATATATGTTTATTTCCCTTAGAATGACATTACAGTGACATGTAGATGGCAGCACATGTATCACGCTTAAGTGCTGTGCTTATTTGATATAGGGCGTGCCAGTCTCGCGCGCGAAAACGAGGCTGGGGAGTTGGGGGCAGGAGGTCCATATACTCCATGTTAACATATAGGAGTTTGTTTTGTTTTGGTCGTAATAATCGAACTGTCCCGAAAGAGCGTATTTCAGTTATATTGTCCTAGGACTATTACAATGAGATACAGTGGAACATTTTGCCAGTGACAATGATCACGGGAATCATAATTGTTAAGCGATTATTATGGTGGTTGTCATGGCAACAGCGGCAAGTACTTGTGTTTGGCGATCTTGACTAATAATTAAGAGTGCCAGTTTTCGCGCAATACGACCTGTTTGGGCCAAACGTATACATGTGTTATTATGTGCATTTAGACAACTTGTCAGATATAAGTGCTTATCGAAACCACAACATACAGCAATGTAAAACGCAAATCCCGTAAAAGACACATACAGCCTAGCATCGTGTCGATTATCTGCACTACGTAAATCGCTATGTGCCTATGATAGTGTGATAAACTCAATATTAAATCGGACATTTAAGATAAGAAACGTATAACACGAGATATGTATGAACTGATTTTCCTAGTATTCATCTGTCGGAAGCTACAACTTTCATCCATCGTTAGAATATTATTCTTGTGTCCAGTCCCCAATTAGTCTCGCTTAGTCCCCAATAAGCTCGAGTCGCGCGGAGTCACGCCATGTATCGTGACCCACTTGCAGGCCCTATTGGCCTGTGGCACTTCAGTGTTAGGTTTCACAGGTCAACAAATTGCGTTATAATTTAATAGTTATAATTTCATATATAATATAGAATAATATAGTCTAGAATTTAAATGGATTTGCGTATGCCTAAAACTAGATGTAATATGAACATGAACAACTTCAATAACTGTAAAATGTAATGAACTATGTTCCATGTTAAACTATATATATATATATATATATATATATATATATATATATATATATATATATATATAATATATATAATACACACACATATATACAAATCACTAAAATACCAAGAAAATCACCTTTTCTGTAAGCGCGACTTGTGTAACTATAATTAATGTACATAACATGTATGATAAGAATTATGATTTATAACTGTTTACAAAGTGTTTCCGTAAACAAACAAAAACTTGTTCCCAGACGTCGTGTCGCCACTGTGTTATCAGGGACGACATCTGCATAATTCACAG
This sequence comes from Ridgeia piscesae, assembly GCA_025642075.2. Lineage (NCBI taxonomy): Eukaryota > Metazoa > Annelida > Polychaeta > Sabellida > Siboglinidae > Ridgeia > Ridgeia piscesae. The sequence continues at coordinate 39,793 of JAODUO010001955.1, read as the reverse complement.
CCATCTGCGTGCAAGGGCCGCTCTATATTATACGCTTTCGAAGGTAATATTCGCGGAATTAATCTGTAATGAGGTGAGGTGTGTCCTATTGCGGTGTCAGGTGTGTCCTATTGCGGTGTCAGGTGTGTCCTATTGCGGTGTCAGGTGTGTCCTATTGCGGTGTCAGGTGTGTCCTATTGCGGTGTCAGGTGTGTGCCTATTGCGGTGTCAGGTGTGTCCTATTGCGGTGTCAGGTGTGTCCTATTGCGGTGACAACATTAATCACGTCTTCTCCTCTGATGTTAGACGCAGTCACGACTGTTACGACACATGTTTGTAATGAAAAACATAAAAACAAACAGTCCTTTAGCACCCATAATCGAAATAAAATGTTATTAAGGCGAAGTGTTATTACAGTTTGACTCGACATTTTACGTAAATAATGCATATTACTTATTTGACTATCCAAGGCAAATAAAAAGACTTGCGGTTTGTGAAGACATAAACATACACAGGGTTCTTGATGCCAGCAAAATGGAATGTGAATGGACATGTCGCAGAGTAATTTGTTTACGAAATGCCAACAAGAGACGAATACAAGTTGCCAGTGGCGTGCTATGGCAGTAACAGGTCGCGCTTAATATAAAATCAACTCGTGAGACACAACACAAGTAATTAACAATAAATACAACATCACTGGTTTGTTTTCGAACCAAGGAACCAATCAGTATTTCTGAGCGGGATTACTTGCAGTGACTCTTGGTAATTTCAAGCGTACATTACGTACGGAAATATCGCCAAAGACTGTTGGATCGGCGCCTTACAAATGTCACAATTCAAGAAGATTTAACAAGATTGCCACCTAGAGAATCAACTCTAGATGGCAGGTGGACAAGGAAGCCCTTTGGCTTCTCGAGAGTCCAACCTATCTATCTAAGTATACCCCGCCCTTCTTTTAATCGTATTAACACTACTAGCACCTACACAATCAGCTGATAATCTGTTCCATTCATTTACTGTTCTTTGTGAAAATAAGAATTTTCTAGTATCTAATCTACACTGCTTCTTTGCTAATGAAACTCCATATCCTCTAGTCCTCCTCTCTTGCTTAAAGGAACATGCAACCAAACAAGTAAAAATTGCTCAAAACATTAAACAATGTTCATTGAATCACAGCCCATATTTTGTACTTTTTTCTGAAATGATTTATTAAGTTTTAAGGAGAATTAGTGGACATCCCTGGAGGCTGACATTTTGGACATTTCGCCTGTGAGTGTGTGACGTCACACTTCCACAACCGCTAGCGCCTCGGGTGGGCAAAACAAAACGAACTCTTCACCCACTGAGTCTGAGATCTATCCATCCATTTAATTACACTTCCAGAGAGTTAGATATAAAAACACGGCGTCCCTTACAATATAAACATTCATAAAGAATAGGATAAAGAATAACGATGCTCAAGTAAAGATTGCAACCAAGACAATCGCGAATTTCTACTTGCACTTGGTCGGTTGGACGAAGCTTAGTAACTTTTATTATCGCCCGCTTTCACATGTAAACAAATCGTTTATCCAACTAATTATTGCAGTCGACCGTCGCGCAGTGAATATTTTGCTAATCATAGCTTTTTATTATTATAAATGAAATACATTGAACGATATTCTAGTATCCCATTTATAGTATTTGCATACATTCTGTTCGTCCCTTTTGCGAGACCGCTCTTCGCGTGCCTTTCTGTGTACAAATTCAGTGGGAACAGTACCTTCGTTCAACAGTCATCTTTCACCAAATCCCAGCAACCTGTGTTCCAGATCAATGGTGACATGGTGCTGGCAAACCATTTTGCGGTTGAAATTGAATTTTTTGACCGTGTGATCCGCACCTATATTGTGGAGCCATGTCATTGCCAACTCGCGTTACGCATGGAATTTATTGGCATTTGGAAAAATCTCTTTCCTTTCACTGACCCTTCTCCTGCTCTGTTTTTCTGTTGCTTGACATTCAAACATTTTATTATCACAAGACTCATAAAAAGAACTCAAATTATGTCGCTGTGCTAGTGTTTACATGTTGCGCAGCGCCTATATCGCTGGGAGTTGTGGACAGTCTACGTCACACTCACGCATTCTCTCGCGTTACTCTTCGTGAGTTCCTCGTGAAATGGGCAACAATGGCAGCGCCCATGATCAGTGGAAATGTACGTTTCAAGATTAATTTTATGATGTATTTTCTTACAAAATTAAACATAAAGTACATATGTTACAATATTCTATCTTGAATGGTATAGGGTAATTGAGTGAAATTTAACGCATTTTCAACACTATGGTTGCATGTTCCTTTAACCTAAAACTATAGTTTTTCTGTGGTCAATATTGTTATAGCTATTTTAAACACTTCTATTTGATCTCCTCCAATTTCCTGGATTCTATTGACGCATTTCATTTGTAATATTCCTGAGTTTTGCTATCATTTTGGTTGCTCTCCTTTGTACTCTTTCTAGCATATTAATATCCTTCTTGCGACTTGGCCTCCATGCGTGTATGCAATATTCTAAATGAGGCCTAACTATTGTTTTGAACAGCGGTATTATTTGTGAACCCTGCAAAAGAATTTCTCGTCCGGGACAACAACGTTTTGTTTTGTTTTGTTTTATTTCGTTTCGTTTCGTTTCGTTTCGTTTCGTTGCGTTGCGTTGCGTTGCGTTGCGTTGCGTTGCGTTGCGTTGCGTTGCGTTGCGTTGCGTTGCGTTGCGTTGCGTTGCGTTGCGTTGCGTTGCGTTGCGTTGCGCTGCGTGCGTGCGCTGCGCTGTGCGTTGCGTTGCGTTGCGTTGCGTTGCGTTGCGTTGCGTTGCGTTGCGTTGCGTTGCGTTGCGCTGCGCTGCGCTGCGCTGCGCTGCGTGCGTTGCGTTGCGTTGCGTTGCACAAACATTACACAAACTTTGCATAATTGAGGTCACGCGATAGAACACATTAAACGAAGTGAATCTATTCTACAGAACGTCGTTGTATCCCATTTAAGTGTGCATGTTTTGCCATATCATTGCAAACAGAAACTGCTACACGCACGAAGCAGACAGTCCAACTCCTACGCCACGCTGTGAATGTCGATACTGCCTGGTCGACAATAACTAGGCTGCCACAGTCGATGGCGGCTCAACAGGATATTATGCGTACGATCGGTAGGCCGCTTCCTGGTGTGAACAAATCATTCAGTTGTTTGGTATTGCTTATGCACAGCGACATTGTGTAGCGTTGATGACTTATTTATGTGTTGATGTGGTGATAACGAATCTGCTCAAAAACATAAACAACTCGTTCCTATTGATAACAAGTCCAATGAACCCTGGACATGGTTTCTAGCACGATGTGCATGCAAATACCTCTTGTTACAACTTTGGTTATAATTCAGTAAATGGAAAGCGATACGGAGCTATTCGAATTACAAGTAATTGTATTCGTTGAAAACTAGTTAGCATAATTAGGGATCGATTCTCCTGATCATAGACAGTTGATATACGAAACCCAGCCGTACGTAATGGGCTAGACGTAAGAAGAAAAACACATTGACGTCAATGAGCGCACGTATTAAAGCAATTGTTTGCACGTCACAATTTTGGCACGTCATATACACCAGTCATCATAACATGATATGCTACGACTACTGACATATATGAGCCTGTAAGAATAAATGATTGTTAGACCGTGGGGCCGCCTACATAGAAATATCCCTTTTGTCAAATAAACTCCAAAATGGTCGCTGGTTATGTTCACAAATTGCAGAGCACCGGCAAACGTGTTGCTGATTGGTCGGCTAATAATAACGACACTAACATGGCACGCTAGAGCTGATTTTATTCGATGTGTAGCCGGTGTACAGCGTTCCTGTTTAATGGCTATGCTAGTGACGTTGTTTACATGATGTAAAACAATAGTTGACAGGCAGTTTTGCATACGTCAGTATTTTACTTAAGTCTCTATTTGCTATTTTGCTTACCAGTGAGTTATGATAGTCTGGCGTGCTAATAACTGGTGTTGTAAATATTAGTTTAGCCCTAGATCCACACAAGAACGGTAACACCGGTTTCAAATTAGGTCTCGGATATGATGGAAACACAAGATAAGCCTTGTGTACGGAACTAGTTTATGTTTCTCGAGCGCAGTGGGTAACCGTAGCAATATGTAACAAATCGTAAATAAACAAGGCTAGACGAAGCTATCCCAACAAATATAGCAATCTGCAGCCATTCGTTTTGTATAATATTGTATCTATGTCTGGCTGCGGTGACATATGGCTGGACCCTTTGAACTGTGCACATTATTATGACAAAGTTAATTAAAACACAAATGTTTTTGTTTGCAAGTTACTATAATCAATAAGGTACCACAATAACTAATCCGATAGAGGGCGCTCTAACGCAACTAAGGTCTTTGTACCGTCTTTTACGTATTCTTAAAGTGTGTAAAATGCGGCACCATTTTGCAAAACATGTTGCGGAATGCTTGTTTAAATCATTCTACAATCAGCTGTTGAATTCGCATGACTCCGAAGCCTCACACATAGCTGAATATGGATACAGTCTGATCTGTCCGTCAATGTGAAGGCATAATATTAATGTACATTTACAGCTGATCGTACGTCGACTGGTGGCCCGACTGTGCTGGTTCGATGCCGGAAAGGATGTTTAAAATCGCCTACAGCTCGTCACACGAGACTGCCACGTCTTCACACATAGTTAAATATTGATATCGTATAACATGTCCGTCAATATGAAAGCATAATGCCTACATTAATATACATTTACAGTCAATGAAATG
>JAODUO010001955.1:0-30000 GCA_025642075.2 Ridgeia piscesae | reverse complement strand
CTGATACAGTAGTGTAAGTACACGTATGACTGATACAGTAGTGTAAATACACGTAATGACTGATACAGTAGTGTAAGTACACGTAATGACTGATACAGTAGTGTAATACACGTAATGACTGATACAGTAGTGTAATACACGTAATGACTGATACAGTAGTGTAAGTACACGTAATGACTGATACAGTAGTGTAAGTACACGTAATGACTGATACAGTAGTGTAAGTACACGTAATGACTGATACAGTAGTGTAAGTACACGTAATGACTGATACAGTAGTGTAAGTACACGTAATGACTGATACAGTAGTGTAAGTACACGTAATGACTGATACAGTAGTGTAAGTACACGTAATGACTGATACAGTAGTGTAAACACGTAATGACGATACAGTAGTGTAAGTACACGTAATGACTGATACAGTAGTGTAAGTACACGTAATGACTGATACAGTAGTGTAAGTACACGTAATGACTGATACAGTAGTGTAAGTACACGTAATGACCGATACAGTAGTGTAAGTACACGTCATGACCGATACAGTAGTGTAAGTACACGTAATGACTGATACAGTAGTGTAAGTACACGTAATGACCGATACAGTAGTGTAAGCACACGTAATGACCGATACAGTAGTGTAAGTACACGTAATGACCGACACAGTAGTGTAAGTACACGTAATGACTGATACAGTAGTGTAAGTACACGTAATGACTGATACAGTAGTGTAAGTACACGTAATGACTGATACAGTAGTGTAAGTACACGTAATGACTGATACAGTAGTGTAAGTACACGTAATGACTGATACAGTAGTGTAAGTACACGTAATGACTGATACAGTAGTGTAAGTACACGTAATGACTGATACAGTAGTGTAAGTACACGTAATGAGTGATACAGTAGTGTAAGTACACGTAATGACTGACCTGTGGAGACCTGTACTGCGCTGACCGTCATCACGAATACCTACATATACGTCTGTACACGTATTACTGATGTTTTATAATTATAATAGCAAATAAAGATAATAATTATTTTGATTTGAAAATAAATATAGTGGTTAGAATATATTAATGTAACTGAACGCAAACGACAGCAGTCACAATGATAATGACCAGAATACGGTCGACACGACTTTCGGTGTTCACTTGGCCTCACAGCTTGAAGTCTCCTTGGCTAATCTTCACACCTTGTCGTCCAGGTAATTATCAATGTATCAAATTGGTCCACGATGCCGCTAAATCCTCGGTACGTGATTCCTTGGATGATGAGAGCTTCAAAGCGCCGCGGCTCGCCTCAGCCCTGGGCCCAACGCATTACGTCATGGCCCGGCATACCTTCACTCACACACGCGCCTGAGTGCGCGCGATCATTGGGGATCAATAGTCCGATCGATCAGAAGACATGTCTACGGCAGGTGCAGCGTCATTCGTCGATCGTCCTACTGCAGTGGAGAGGTAAGTGCATGAAACAGGTCTGTGATTTACTCAGTCTCTCGGTCAAATCAAGCTGGTTTCCATTCGGATCTATACGTGTAGCTGTCGGGGAATGGAGAAGGGGTAAGGATTGTAAATTGGGAGAACCTGGGTATTGAGGGTATGTTGAGATAAATGCAGTTCGAATACCTGTAAACAGATTGTGACGAATTCACGAGAATGCACTGTAGTTGGTGCGGTGAAGCCGTATGAGCATCGAAGTAATTGGGTCTAAACATGTCTATCCGGCGCATGAGCCAATGCACTCTCAGACGACCTTCTCGAATGGACGTCAGTCTATATTGGCGACTTAACGTTCTAGTATTTGCATGAGACGTTGGCGATAAGACGTTGAATGATTGCGACGTTATAAACGTTCCAGTTCACCTAGGGAGTACATGAGTGCATGTACACGCACACATTCACGTACACGAACGCACGCACACACACACACACACACACGCACACATACACACACATTCACGTACACACACACCACACACACTACACACACACACACACACACACACACACACCACACACATTCACGTACACGCACACACGCACACACACACACACGCACACACACAAATACATATAAATACATACACACAATATATACACGCACTCATACCACACACACACACACACACACGCACGCACGCACACATACGCACACTGACATACACATATACAGACACACACGGATAAACTACATACACACACAAATACACACACTCAAACACACATACATTCACGCAAACACACAATACACACACATACACACTAATACACACGTACACACGCAAAAACGTACACAAATACACACATACACAATACACACATACACACATACACACATACACACACGCACACACGCACACACGCACACACGCACACACGCACACAACGCACACACGCACACACGCACACACGCACACACGACACACGCACACACGCACACGCACACACGCACACACGCACACACGCACACACGCACACACGCACACGCACACACGCACACACGCACACACACGCACACACGCACACACGCACACACGCACACACGCACACACGCACACACGCACACACGCACACACGCACACACGCACACAGCACACACCACACCGACACACACACACACGCACACACGCACACACATACACACATACACACACACACACACACACACACACAGCACACAGCACACATGCACACATGCACACACATACACACATCACACACATACACACATACACACATACACACATACACACAATACACACATACACACATACACACATACACACATACACACATACACACATACACACATACACACATACACACATACACACATAACACATACACACATACACACATACACACATACACACATACACACTACACACATACACACATACACACATACACACATACACACATACACACATACACACATACACACATACACACATACACACATACACACATACACACTACACACATACACACATACACACATACACACATACACACATACACACATACACACATACACACATACACACATACACACATACACACATACACACATCAACACACATGCACACATCACACATGCACACATGCACACATGCACACATGCACACATGCACACATGCACACATGCACACATGCACACATGCACACATGCACACATGCACACATGCACACATGCACACAAGCACACACACACCACACACCACACACACACACACACACACACACACACATACACACATACACACATACACACATACCCACATACACACATACACACATACACACATACACACACACATACACACATTCACACATACACACATACACACATACACACACACACACGCACACACAGCACACACGCACACACGCACACACGCACACACCACACACACACACACACACACACACACACACATAGACGGATGGACGGACCTGTTCTAATAATTATGTATTCTTATTATTTAGAAGACCACCATATATACAAGACACCAGTCTACACATCTGTACGAAAATGAGTAGCCAAGGTGAGTTTATCAAAGACGATCCAACAAAACCGTCCTGTAATTGTGAACCTGTAACAAACGAAAGCATTATGGGCTAATATTTACCGAAATCGTGACAACATCACGTTGTTTGTTTCGTTTTAATTGTGAACATTTAAAACGTAATGCATGTAAAAACGTCATTGTCTTTCTAGTAAAATTACTTTCATAAATGAAGAAACGTGCAGATACCTAGACACTCATCCAAGATCAAAGACCACACAAGCGTAGTTCAGACGTTGCCATAATTGCAGGCGTCCGATTTGATATATAACAGGACAGACATATCGATGACTCGAAGTTAATCAAAACACAGTTCTGATGAATAAACATTTTATGAAACATATTTTGCGGCGTCATTTAACTGGATAGTGTAAATTTCCGTTATTATTTGTCACATGTTTATCTGTACGTGGTCGTTATGTTGTGATTCAACATCACGGATGCACTGACGTTAGATGATTGTCTTTTGTCATGTTATTTGTGATGACAAACAATTATTTATAGAATATGAAATTGCGAGGACCTCAGTCGACACAAGAGGAATGTAGTGTGTTTCTAGTAATGGCAGGTTGGGCAGCTATAGGGATACCATCTATCACGAGACAGTTACGTAAGGCGGTTGTCTTTGTTTAAACCATCATCCCTCTTGTGTGATAACTTCGAGCTGCCGGAAAAATAACAAGAAAGAAACACATTGCGTGTGGACATGCAATCGTGTCATAATATTGTCACCGACTACAACGCGATGATCGTTTCAGTTTTTCGGTCAACAACAAAACAACAACAAGGTTGTCATCAATACGATGACTATCGGTATCCATATGAACATGTCGAAATGTGTACGTATTCATCGCGTCATGTGTGTTATAAAGTTAAACCGATATAGGGCGTGCAAGTCTCGCGCGCGAAAACGAGGCTGGGGGCAGTTGGGGGCAGGAGGTCCATATACTCCATGTTAACATATAGGACTTTGTTTTGTTTTGGTCGTAATAATCGAACTGTCCCGAAAGAGCGTATTTCAGTTATATTGTCCGTAGGATTATTACAAGGAGATACAGTGGAACATTTTACCGGTGACAATGATCACGGGAATCATAAATTTTAAGCGATTATTATGGTGGTTGTCATGGCAATAGCGGCAAGTACTTGTGTTTGGCGATCTTGACTAATAATGAAGAGTGCCAGTTTTTGCGCAATACGACCTGTTTGGGCCAAACGTATACATGTGTTATGATTATGGGCATTTAGACAACTTGTCAGATATAAGTGCTTATCGAAACCACAACGTACAGCAATGTAAAACGCAAATCCCGTAAAAGACACATACAGCCTAGCATCGTGTCGATTATCTGCACTACGTAAATCGCTTTGTGTCTATGATAGTGTGGTAAACTCAATATTAAATCGGACATTTAAGATAAGAAACGTATAACACAAGATATTTATGGACTGATTTTCCTAGTATTCATCAGTCGGAAGCTACAACTGTCATCCATCGTTAGAATATTATGCTTGTGTCCAGTCCCCAATTAGTCTCGCTTAGTCCCCAATAAGCTCCAGTCGCGCGGAGTCACGCCATGTATCGTGACCCACTTACAGGCCCTATTGTATATCGTGAACATGAATTCATTTTCTTGTGAATACAATTAACAGGGAACATGTTTGCAGAAAATAATGTATAATGTTTGGTCCTTTTACGAGAAAACCACCCCTCCTTCCCTTCCTCCCCCTCCATCACTCAATTACTCAATCACTGAATCAGTCAATCACTCAGTCACTCAGTCACTCAGTCACTCAGTCACTCAGTCACTCAGTCACTCAGTCACTCACTCAGTCACTCAGTCACTCAGTCACTCACTCACTCACCCACTCACTCACTCACTCACTCACTCACTCACTCACTCACTCACTCACTCACTCACTCACTCACTCACTCACTCACTCACTCACTCACTCACTCACTCACTCACTCACTCACTCACTCACTCATTCACTCATTCACTCATTCACTCATTCACTCATTCACTCATTCACTCATTCACTCATTCACTCATTCACTCATTCACTCATTCACTCATTCACTCATTCACTCATTCACTCATTCACTCATTCACTCATTCACTCATTCACTCATTCACTCATTCACTCATTCACTCATTCACTCATTCACTCATTCACTCATTCACTCATTCACTCATTCACTCATTCACTCATTCACTCATTCACTCATTCACTCATTCATTCATTCATTCATCATTCATTCATTCATTCATTCATTCATTCATTCATTCATTCATTCATTCATTCACTCACTCACTCACTCACCCATCTCATTCATTCATTCATCATCATTCATTCATTCATTCATTCATTCAATCATTCATTCACCCACTAAATAACTCAGTCACTCACCACTCAGTCACTCAGTCACTCAGTCACTCACTCACCCACTCACCTACTCATTCACTCACTCACTCACTCACTCACCCACTCATTCACTACCAATTGCATGATAAAAGTAAACATTGTTCAACAATATTTAAGCATAACACAACTCATAACTTGATATCGTTACCCAGTTGTGAATTCGATAGACCCACGTGCATTAATTTATGTGTTTTTTTGCTTCCAAACAAGACGAGCAGTAATACATGATCATAATTCTACTGGTCCTAACAGTTGTTCACTGGAAATTCCGAAATTTGTTTTGCCTCGTGATCAGTGAAAGGCACCCTCTATCCCACCCTAGTGAGAGCGTGCGTGCGTGCCTCATGTGTCGTGGACTGACGATATATCTCTGCCACCTCCAAGCAGACCTACTTCGTCTACGGTGAGTTACGACGAGTACCTGTGACCACTTGCATGGACGGTCGGCTTTAATGGCACCGATGAAAGACGGATCAAACGTGTAGTGAGTTTTATGAGGCAGTTTGTCGCCGTCAGCCGCGTGTGTTCCTGTGGTGGTCGTTCATCATCGGTCTGTTTGAACCGACAACTGAATCATATAAAATATATTTGCTGCCTCGTTGTGTCATTAAAATTGGCCATAATGCGAAGCCCTGACATTGATATCGACGGCGCTGGGTGTGTGAAGACAAGTCTGTCGGCTTACACTGTCAACACCGTGGTGCTGAGGACGTTGGAGTTATGACGGTGTAATACAGAACCAGCCGCCACTGTGGGAATGCAATCACGCACGGCGTATTAGTGTCCACGACACATCATTATGACACTGGTCAACGACTGTCTCGTGCGATGATACCGTCTTAGTTGCTTCCTACTTGTGTGTTAATGTTTCTAACGTATCGCCTTGCACGTTTGAGCCAATGGTTCATCCAGTTAACGTCGACGGTGATGGCTGAACTGGCAACGTCATTTACTCCAGTTCATCGTGTGAATCTATCTATGGCAACCTTTCGAGTGTGCAAGAGATCAATGCTATATTCAGTCAAGTACATTTTCATCATTATTCATATTATATTCTAATGTAGATATTTTACTGTAGGTTTGTTTACCGTATTATGGGACGTGTGTCGTGTTGAGGAATGTGACGTCAGGATGTCACACCTGAGACCTCGACCTACCATTTCAGGCCAAGGACAACGCACAGGCAACAGAAATGATAGGTGTTTGGGTTAGATTTCTGTTTACCGTGACTTTGCAGTCATATATCATGAAAGGAAACGTGTTTGGCTCACCTTTCGTGTGGTGCATTATCAACCTCTTGACAACCTCTTTTTGTGAATCTTGTCAGTTAGGCTACGTGTGGAGGTTATGAGTTAGACTACGCGTGGAGGTTATGAGTTAGACTACGCGTGGAGGTTATGAGTTAGACTACGCGTGGAGGTTATGAGTTAGGCTACGCGTGGAGGTTATGAGTTAAAATACGCGTGGAGGTTATGAGTTAGACTACGTGTGGAGGTTATGAGTTAGACTACGCGTGGAGGTTATGAGTTAGACTACGCGTGGAGGTTATGAGTTAGACTACGCGTGGAGGTTATGAGTTAGACTACGCGTGGAGGTTATGAGTTAGACTACGCGTGGAGGTTATGAGTTAGACTACGGTTGGAGTTTATGAGTTAGACTACGCGTGGAGGTTATGAGTTAGACTACGCGTGGACGTGATGAATTAGGCTACGCGTGGAGGTTATGAGTTAGACTACGCGTGGACGTTATGAGTTAGGCTACGCGTGGAGGTTATGAGTTAGGCTACGCATGGAGGTTATGAGTTAGGCTACGCGTGGAGTTTATGAGTTAGGCTACGCGTGGAGGTTATGAATTAGACTACGCGTGGAGGTTATGAGTTAGACTACGCGTGGAGGTTATGAGTTAGGCTACGCGTGGAGGTTATGAGTTAGGCTACGCGTGGACGTTATGAGTTAGGCTACGCGTGGCGTTTATGAGTTAGGCTACGCGTGGAGGTTATGAATTAGACTACGTGTGGAGGTTATGAGTTAGGCTACGCGTGGACGTTATGAGTTAGGCTACGCGTGGAGTTTATGAGTTAGGCTACGCGTTGAGGTTATGAATTAGGCTACGCGTGGAGGTTATGAATTAGACTACGCGTGGAGGTTACGAGTTAGGCTACGCGTGGACGTTATGAGTTAGGCTACGCGTGGCGTTTATGAGTTAGGCTACGCGTTGAGGTTATGAATTAGACTACGCGTGGAGGTTATGAGTTAGACTATGCGTGGAGGTTATGAGTTAGACTACGCGTGGAGGTTATGAGTTAGGCTACGCGTGGAGGTTATGAGTTAGACTACGCATGGAGGTTATGAGTTAGGCTACGCGTGGAGTTTACGAGTTAGGCTACGCGTGGAGGTTATGAGTTAGACTACGCGTGGAGGTTATGAGTTAGACTACGCGTGGAGGTTATGAGTTAGGCTACGCGTGGAGGTTATGAGTTAAAATACGCGTGGAGGTTATGAGTTAGACTACGCGTGGAGGTTATGAGTTAGACTACGCGTGGAGGTTATGAGTTAGACTACGCGTGGAGTTTATGAGTTAGGCTACGCGTTGAGGTTATGAATTAGACTACGCGTGGAGGTTATGAGTTAGACTACGCGTGGAGGTTATGAGTTAGACTACGCGTGGAGGTTATGAGTTAGGCTACGCGTGGAGGTTATGAGTTAGACTACGCATGGAGGTTATGAGTTAGGCTACGCGTGGAGTTTATGAGTTAGGCTACGCGTGGAGGTTATGAGTTAGACTACGCGTGGAGGTTATGAGTTAGACTACGCGTGGAGTTTATGAGTTAGACTACGCGTGGAGGTTATGAGTTAGACTACGCGTGGAGGTTATGAGTTAGGCTACGCGTGGAGGTTATGAGTTAAAATACGCGTGGAGGTTATGAGTTAGACTACGCGTGGAGGTTATGAGTTAGACTACGCGTGGAGGTTATGAGTTAGACTACGCGTGGAGGTTATGAGTTAGACTACGCGTGGAGGTTATGAGTTAGACTACGCGTGGAGGTTTATGAGTTAGACTACGCGTGGAGGTTATGAGTTAGGCTACGCGTGGAGTTTATGAGTTAGGCTATGCGTGGAGGTTATGAATTAGACTACGCGTGGAGGTTATGAGTTAGACTACGCGTGGAGGTTATGAGTTAGGCTACGCGTGGAGGTTATGAGTTAGGCTACGCGTTGACGTTATGAGTTAGGCTACGCGTGGAGTTTATGAGTTAGGCTACGCGTGGAGGTTATGAATTAGACTACGCGTGGAGGTTATGAGTTAGGCTACGCGTGGACGTTATGAGTTAGGCTACGCGTGGAGTTTATGAGTTAGGCTACGCGTTGAGGTTATGAATTAGGCTACGCGTGGAGGTTATGAATTAGACTACGCGTGGAGGTTATGAGTTAGGCTACGCGTGGACGTTATGAGTTAGGCTACGCGTGGAGTTTATGAGTTAGGCTACGCGTTGAGGTTATGAATTAGACTACGCGTGGAGGTTATGAGTTAGACTACGCGTGGAGGTTATGAGTTAGACTACGCGTGGAGGTTATGAGTTAGGCTACGCGTGGAGGTTATGAGTTAGACTACGCATGGAGGTTATGAGTTAGGCTACGCGTGGAGTTTTCGAGTTAGGCTACGCGTGGAGGTTATGAGTTAGACTACGCGTGGAGGTTATGAGTTAGGCTACGCGTGGAGGTTATGAGTTAAAATACGCGTGGAGGTTATGAGTTAGACTACGCGTGGAGGTTATGAGTTAGACTACGCGTGGAGGTTATGAGTTAGACTACGCGTGGAGGTTATGAGTTAGGCTACGCGTGGAGGTTATGAGTTAGACTACGCATGGAGGTTATGAGTTAGGCTACGCGTGGAGTTTATGAGTTAGGCTACGCGTGGAGGTTATAAGTTAGACTACGCGTGGAGGTTATGAGTTAGACTACGCGTGGAGTTTATGAGTTAGACTACGCGTGGAGGTTATGAGTTAGACTACGCGTGGAGGTTATGAGTTAGGCTACGCGTGGAGGTTATGAGTTAAAATACGCGTGGAGGTTATGAGTTAGACTACGCGTGGAGGTTATGAGTTAGACTACGCGTGGAGGTTATGAGTTAGACTACGCGTGGAGGTTATGAGTTAGACTACGCGTGGAGGTTATGAGTTAGACTACGCGTGGAGTTTATGAGTTAGACTACGCGTGGAGGTTATGAGTTAGGCTACGCGTGGAGTTTATGAGTTAGGCTATGCGTGGAGGTTATGAATTAGACTACGCGTGGAGGTTATGAGTTAGACTACGCGTGGAGGTTATGAGTTAGGCTACGCGTGGAGGTTATGAGTTAGGCTACGCGTTGACGTTATGAGTTAGGCTACGCGTGGAGTTTATGAGTTAGGCTACGCGTGGAGGTTATGAATTAGACTACGCGTGGAGGTTATGAGTTAGGCTACGCGTGGACGTTATGAGTTAGGCTACGCGTGGAGTTTATGAGTTAGGCTACGCGTTGAGGTTATGAATTAGACTACGCGTGGAGGTTATGAATTAGACTACGCGTGGAGGTTATGAGTTAGGCTACGCGTGGAGTTTATGAGTTAGGCTACGCGTGGAGGTTATGAGTTAGACTACGCGTGGAGGTTATGAGTTAGACTACGCGTGGAGTTTATGAGTTAGACTACGCATGGAGGTTATGAGTTAGACTACGCGTGGAGGTTATGAGTTAGACTACGCGTGGAGGTTACGAGTTAGACTACGCATGGAGGTTATGAGTTTGGCTACGCGTGGAGGTTATGAGTTTGGCTACGCGTGGAGGTTATGAGTTTGGCTACGTGTGTGTCTTGGTTCCTGATCCAGCATGACATTTCTAGGCACAAAAGAACTAGAAGCAAGAAACGTTCTTCACGGTCTATAGATTATTTGTGATGCTGAAAACAAGTTGTGTGTTAAAGTAAATATCGTTTGTAATGCAATGTTAACTGGAAT
This sequence comes from Ridgeia piscesae, assembly GCA_025642075.2. Taxonomy (NCBI): domain Eukaryota; kingdom Metazoa; phylum Annelida; class Polychaeta; order Sabellida; family Siboglinidae; genus Ridgeia; species Ridgeia piscesae. The sequence continues at coordinate 19,011 of JAODUO010001955.1, read as the reverse complement.
GAGATACGGCATCTTGGGCGTATAGATTAACGGGCCTGGCACACGCGGGTCGCTATGAGATTATGTTAGAGTCGGTTTTAATGCATGGTACAACGCATTGTGTTGGCATCAAATCAGGTTCGCAGTCCCACGGTAGCATTTTCAACGTAGCATTTTCAATTGTTTCTGTTACACAGTATTCCTCTGGAGTTATTGTGTCTTTCATATAACGTTGTGGAAAGAAAGCTTTTGTGTTACTAAGGAGGTTTTAGGACTTTTGAGTAACCTTATTGGTGGCAGTGGAAGAAGTTCTAGCTCCTTCCCTGGCGGAGCATCTACAGCAACAACGACCCTCCCAGGCTCCGGCTCTCTGTTTACTCTTTATACCATCTCCCTCTCTCCTTCCCTTTTTCCCCTCCCTCCCCCTCCCCCTCCCCACCCCCAACCCTCCCTCTCTCTCCACGAATGTAGGAAATAAAGTTACAGGACAAAAACACGGAAAAAGGACACAGAGGAAAGGACACTACTGTTTATATATCCCAGTATATAATTAGTGGTAATCACTACATTGGAACATAATTGTGATATAATCACTATACTGTAAGATAACAATAAGTTGAAAACCATAAATTGATACAATAATAAACTTAAACCTAAAACGTTACATAGTAAAATATGTTGCTTCTGTAATTATTTCCCATAATTTCTCTTGTTTCACTTGTAAAAAATGTGACAAACTGGCAGACAAGATTGCGGCCAAAGTACTCAGCACTCACACGTGTCGATGCTCATTCTTACATTTCATAGAAGTATCACCTTCATTTCAAATTAATTATATTTAGTATTTCCTCATTATGTAAGACCTGTGAGTTGATAGTGGCTTACTCTGGCACTTGAGTTGTTAAAAGAATACTTTCAAACGTGCTTAAGTATTTCCTTGATAGCGTTTAAATGAAGTTACTTTGTGACTTCATTTCCGTGACATTTTCCCTATATATTTATTTCCGACAACGCCTCTGCGCCAGATGTTTCTCAACTTTCCTTTTTCTGTCTTCCTCCTGGGTCCGTGTAATTCCCTTTCATGTGAAGTGAATACATTAGTTTCCTGAGCATTATGATTAATCTAGCTTCACTTTATCTTTCTAAAGTGATTTATTCCAGAGAAAATCACCGAAACATGGCTGTAGCTGGTTATGTTTAAAATGCGCCGCAGTTCTCGTAAAACAATTATATTGACTTCTTTTCAGGGTCCTAGATAATTAATAATACGACGTGTTCTTGCCACATAAATTGCAGACAAGCGGCTAATAGGATCGATATGCTTCGTAATTAGGCATCTTGGCGTCATGTAATCGATACGGCGCCAAAGGGTTGAGTTGTGACGGGTCGTCCCTGGTCACGAGAGCGGTTGGTTGAGGGGGACTAAAGAGCAGCTGCCGCGGGCTTTGGATAGAATAATATGCTGAGATACTGTGGCACACCCACCAAATGGCTAAATGTGAATAGTTGAAGAATACATGCGTAGGCGCCACAGTAATGTCACGAACGTGATTAGGTAATAACTTATGCATGCATGCATGCATGCATGCATGCGCGCGCGCGCACGTGTGTGTGTGTGTGTGTGTGTGTGTGCGTGCGTGCATGCGTGCGTGCGTGCGTGCCTGCCTGCGAGCGTGCGAGCGTACGAGCGTGCGTGCGTGCATGCATGCATGAATGCATCCATATATACATACACACATACATACATATTTACACATACACATTATATATACATATATATATATATATATATATATATATATTTACATACACACACATACACACACATACACATACATACACACACATACACACTCACACTCACACAAATTCTCAAATACACACATACACGCATACGCGCATACGCGCATACGCGCATACGCGCACACGCGCACATGCGCACATGCGCACATGCACACATGCACACACATGCACACATGCACACATGCACACATGCACACATGCACACATGCACACATGCACACATACACACATACACACATACACACATACACACATACACACATACACACATACACACATACACACATACACACATACACACATACACACATACACACATACACACATACACACATACACACATACACACATACACACATACACACATACACACATACACACATACACACATACACACATACACACATACACACATACACACATACACACATACACACATACACACATACACACATACACACATACACACATACACACATACACACATACACACATACACACATACACACATGCATGCACGTACGTACGTACGCACGCATGCAAACACGCACGCACGCATGCACGCACGTACAGATATCACCTAATATATCCAGATGCTACGTATTGTAATGCATAGCATCCATGCATATATATATATATATATTTTATATATATATATATATATATATATATATATATATATATATATATATATGCATGGATGCATGTATATAAAATATATATATATATATATATATATATATATATATATATATATATATATATATATGCATGGGTGCATGCATACGAACGTACATGTATATATGTTCTTTAGCAAGAGTTTGCCCTATTTCTAAGATAGTCCCAGTATATGCGCACGCATGCATACAACTGTCATATGATCTTCTTCAGGTGGAATCGGAACTGTGATCCCTGACGACGAGGATTGCATGATCGCCGCCGACTTGATCTTATACACGAGTCCTTTAGACGCCGCCCTGCAGCAGTCAACCACCGGCCAGTCACAACCCACTCCCACGTCCACGGGCGGTCAGAAGACGCCCCCAGTGGGAACGTCAACTACGTCAGCGGTGAAAGCCGCGACGACACCGAAGCCAGGCGAGGCGACCGCGAAGAAAGTCAACTCGGACCAGACAGTCGCTTAGAGACACAGAGATAACAGATCTGGTATTAGTATTATGTGTCTGGTGGTGTCGACCAGTTTGTCACATTCACACTCGCCGGATATAGACATTGGCGCAAAAACACAACTGCAGTTTTAATTTAGCACTGCATGAATGAGTTTTGTGTCAGTTTAATTAATCAATAACATGTCAACTACTAGCAACTCCCGCAAGAGGCCGCTACCGATCAACCGTGTGCTATTCGTTAAAGTTCCTATAAAATTGCACTGTACGGCGGTTACCCGGCTGTCACCATAGGTCCTAGTCCCACATTCAAACGCTCTACGGATCAACGGAAGTTCACGTTTTAACAGTTGTCCACCATGCGACGACATTGTTATGGAAATGCATTCTACCTCGTAGATCGCAGACATTATGGTTACGTTAGATTTTAGCTTATTTCGGATGATTCAGAGGCGACGTCGTCACATTCTAGAGAACTGTTCATTCGGTGCTTTCATGACTATTGATTTTCATGAAAGATTGTCGCCTCGCAAAGTTGGAATATAATTTTTTTGTGTAGATATATTGAATAGACCGACTGGAACATTAAGCTTGCTATTGCTGTGCGCAATCAATTTCCATTGTTGCCACAGAAAGTTTGCCGCGTGTCATTCGCCTGTGATGCTTTGTGTTGAAACACAGCCGCGTCTCGCCGCATTCCCATGTGAGCAGTAAAGCGTTTTTTATTATCACGTGTACAGCTATGTCAATAGTTACGAAATTAAAATAAAGACACCATTGTATTAGGAACACATTTTTGCTGTCGTAACCATTGCATTTTAAATTAGTGGACGTCAACACGACGTGGTCAATAGAGCATAGATTTGCTTGTAAGAGCGACTATCTTGGACACTATTCAGATCAATTTGCGCCATTGCCCGACGCGCGTCATCACTCTTGCGTTTACGTGTATGACCAAATACAACGAGATGTAACTTACATTTGAGAACACGTATATGTGTCAAAACACAGTGTTGGTACACAAAGATACATATATGACATCAACATTCAAATGCATAATTTAGATTTTAAATGTTAACATTTTGAAACAGGAGATAACAGACTAACTGGTTCAACGGCTGTCGAAGCCGGGATAAGATTCTCTGTGGCTGAGATGGCATTGTTAAGTTAATCTTAAATGTAGTAGGCTACATGGAGACAAATCAAGGTCATTAGGAACACAACATCCTGGTTATCTTAACTAAATATAACTAGCAAGATCCATGTATTAGCTATGTATGACATTTCTTTTATTCCTTAGTTTGGGGTTCTCTTAAGTAACGCTACTAGATTTGCCGTGCTGGTTGAGAGCATAAGGTAACACGGACAGATATTTCAGTTTAGTACGTGATCACTAGCAGAGTTAGATTAGAACCAACTAGACGTAAACATAACCCAACAGCCTTGTTGCTAAATACAAAATCCAGCAGAATAAAACTACAGTGATGACCAAAGCACTTGACTGCCTGGACGACGTGTACGAGTGCTATGTTCCGACCGTGTACACTTGTGTGCATGATTCCTACACTGATGATCATTTATTAAAACCAGATACAATTATCAACTTTTCCATTACGTGAACTGTTGCCTAAACAAAGTCCAAAGTGCCCTCACATTGTCCCCCCCACCCGAACACTCTTCGCAAATTTGTTGTTGTTGAACATTTTACCCCAAAATGCATTACGCAACGTTATAGGAAACAGTTGAGTTACCCATGCAGCCATAATAATTCACTCATAACTACCGTTATCAACACTAGAGGAATGGCGATGCACGCTGGAGGAGTGGGGGTCATGAGCACTGGAGGAGCGGGGGGTCATGAGCACTGGAGGAGCGGGGGTCATGAGCACTGGAGGAGCGGGGGGTCATGAGCACTAGATTAACCTTAGAGGAAAGTATATAAAAGTGATATTACTGGAACACGAAGTCTCTTATACATTGCCTTTGAGTAACTCTGCTACGGTAATCCGCACCTATTTGACCTGTTCCAAACAGGTGCTGTGCGTAACGTGACACCATGTGCGGTTATAAGACGTAAGACGTGTTTACGAAGTGCCTGTTTCAAATACCTATTTCTGCCAGTTTTAGTCGATCTTAACAGTAAGTCTTAGTATCATATGCGTGTTGATCACCTTACGATTACACGTATATGTGACATCTTCCATTAGGCTGAGCCGATGTGATAGATTTTAAGTATTTTAATATTTGTCTGGATATCTGAGCCTTTTATCGCCCAACGGGTGACTCTACCAGGTGAACGAACAATAGGTAAAAGCAATAACACCAGCTTACCTGTAACCAATTTCACCGGTTCCGCCTGAACAATCATGGACAACGACTTTAGCCCGGTGGCTAACAGTTCATGTGATAACTGTTGCGGATCACCTGTACTAACGGTACATCTGCCGCCAGTAGACGTCACTTGTGACCCGGTGAGTGACAAGACAAGAAAAGCGCGCCGGAAAGCGGCGAAAGATAAGCACGCAGACAACTGGAAATACTGCGTGAAGAATTGCGTACACAACGGCAAGGACAACCATCAAATGGTTCAATGCCATATGTGCCAGGCGTGGGTGCATCCGGAGTGTGTGGGCGAAGACGATAAGGACATTATAGGCATTTGGTCCTGCACGTCCTGTCGTATGCTACCGACACTCGTAGAGCGTCTACTCGAGAAGACGTCCATGCTGGAATCGCTGGTCGTCAAACTCGAACGATCAAACCAGCAGCTTGTCTCCTTGATGGGTGAACAGAGTCAAGAAATACGACGTCTGCGAGAAGACATAGCGACAAGCAAGCGTCAAAACGGCGACGCCGACTCTAACGATGGGGGACCACAGGCAGTGACACTGCTTGTGGGGAACAGCTTGCTACGTGATGTACGCGTTGATAAAACGTCCAGTGGCAATCCCATCAAGATTCGACGGAAATCAGGCGCCACTCTCGCCGATATCGAACAAATGATCGATAACGCGGCTAAAACGGAAACTATCGACGAAATATTCATCGTTGGTGGTACTCACGAAACAACGAGTGACGTAAGTGCTGCTATCATAAAAGAAAACATCGCGCAACTACTGCGGAAGGCGAAAACCTTGACACCAACCATCACGGTGAGCAGCGTACTGCCGTCGAAGCGTCGAGCCAATCCAGATCGACGGGCGGACGTCAACATGAAAATGAAGGAAGCGTGCAACGAAGTCGACGTCAAATTCGTCGACAACGACGCAAATTTCACATTCCGGAACGGGGCTGCTGACGACGCAGCTTTCCAGAGAGACGGGCTGCATCTATCTGAGAGCGGAGTTGGCAGATTGCTGTTGAATCTGTCTCTCCCAGAACAGCCACCGAAACAAAACAAACATCAACAACAACATCGACACGTGTCAAACGCAACGAACCACGACCGATTGCCGAACGCCAGAGTGGCACCTGACGGTAAGTGGACAGTGGTCAAACGTCGTACTCGTCTGTCGATGGGCAAGTGTGCCAAATGCGGTGAGACGAACCACGTCACTGCCACCTGCAGACACCCTGACAAAGTGTTGTGTCGTCAGTGCGGGGAACGAGGACATAAAGAAAAGCATCACTCCCGTGTATAGGAAATGGGCCTAAACGATCTGGCCATGGAACTTTCCCTGAACACACAAACCGAGAACTGTGATTCAACGTGGTTTTGTGTTCCGAATCCAACAGCGGACAAAACACGTAAATGGGATCTACCTTCCCTAATTAATTTAAATGCCAGATCTTTGAACAGTGAAAAAGTGGACGAATTGCATGTAACTGTAACAACACATGATGTTTCAATTGTATGTGTTAGTGAGACATGGTTTAAAGACTATATGGATTCAAGTAGCCTTACTATGCAAGGGTTTTGCTTGGAGAGAAAAGATAGGGGTCATGGACGAGCCGGTGGTGTAGCCTGCTACATTAGAAATGATTTAATGTATAAGAGATTGAATGATATGGAGGTTCATGATTTAGAAGTAATGTGGATTAAGGTTATGCCAAAGAAAACGCCTCGAAAATTCTCATGTATACTGGTAGCATGTTTATATTATACTCCAAAGACGGAGTATTTGAAAATACGTGATCAGTTAATCACCAACATTGACACTGTAATGCGAAAACACCCAGAATGTGGTGTGATCATAACTGGCGATTTCAACCAGTTGCGGGATAACTTTATGAAAACCCACTATAGATTTGTCCAAGTAGTTAATGTTGTAACACGTGAACAGGCGATATTAGACAAAATATGGACGAATATGGAGGAGGTGTACACCCCGTCTGTTACTATTTCCGAACTGGGGTCATCGGACCATAACATGGTTTTGCTTAAACCTAAAGCGAAAAACTCAGTTGATACTGGATGCGTGACACGGTTAACCGTAAGGTGTATGGGGCCAAAAGAAAAAGCCACATTCAGTATGGCTTTATCAGCCATCAAATGGGAACCCCTATTTAGGCTTGATTCATGTGCAGATCAGTATTCATATTATCAAACGGTTATTTGCAACCTGATGGAAATATGCTTTCCTACTAAAATTGTTACGAGGCATACGGCTGATAAGCCATGGGTCACAGACTGGTTCAGAGACTTAGTTCGTAAAAGACAGCGAGCTCACATGAGTGGTGATTTGAATCAAGCAAAAATATTGCGTAATAAGGTCAACCGAGCCGCTTCGAAACTTAAGTATAATTTTACCAAACACAAATTGCAGCAATGCATGAATCGGGATCCCACGATTGGTGGAAGCATATGAAAACAATAATGGGACTTAAAACAAATGGCAAATCATGCATGCAAGGTCTAGCTAACAAAACAACGGATGGTGATTGTGGCTTACTGGCCAATACAATGAATGATTTCTTTGTGTCTGTGAGTGACCATTTGCCTCGGTTAAATAAGAGTCACAAGGTGTTCGACGTTAACGAGGAACTGCCGGATCAGTATGTGATAAGCGTATGTACTACCTTTAAAGCCTTGGAGAGTGTTAAAGCCAACAAGGCTACTGGGCCTGACAACATCCCTGCATGGGTGTTAAGAAATTATGCAAATGTTCTCGCCCCTCCATTAACTGCTATTTTTAACAATTCATTAAGAGAAGGTGTACTCCCTATGGAATGGAAAATGGCCAATGTAATACCGTTGCCAAAAACAAGCCCCCTGTGTCGATTGAAAAAGACATTAGACCAATTTCACTAACTCCAATAGCTGCCAAGGTGTTTGAATCAATAATAATGAAATGGGTGGATGAAACAATTGAAGGTGAAATTGATGCTAAGCAATTTGGGGGAATTAGCGGAACGTCCACAACAGACGTTCTTGTCGAACTGGTTCATATGTGGTATAAGGCGACAGATAAATTGAATTCTTATGTCAGAGTTGTAATGCTAGACTTTAGCAAAGCGTTTGATCTTATTAATCATCATTTGTTGCTAGATAAGCTACAGTCGTATGGGTTGCCCGCACATATTTTAAGATGGATGGCAACATTTCTATTAGACAGAACTCAACGAGTAAAAATAGGAAATGAATATTCCCATTCTGGTCATCCCAATGGGGGAGTACCGCAAGGGACATTGTCTGGACCTAAATGTTTCCTTGTTTATATAAATGATTTAAGAACGACTGTTCCATTATATAAGTATGTAGACGACAGTACATTATTTGAAATATGCGACAGAAATGATGTATCTGTTATGCAAGAGTCGGTTGATATTGCTGCTAGATGGACAGAACAGAATGACATGAAAATTAATTCGGAAAAATCAAAAGAAATAATCATTAGTTTTGCACAAGATGGCAATTTCAAAAGCACTATCCCGAATATAAAGATTGATGGGAGGGATATAGCACAAGTTTGCCATGCCAAACTATTAGGTGTGACCATTTCTCAGGATCTGACATGGAACAAACACGTGGATAATATTGTGAAAAAGGCTGGTAAACGCTTGTACATGTTATATCAGTTAAAGCGTGCAGGGATTACCCAGAAAGATCTGGTCAGTGTATATGTTAGTGTGGTGAGACCAGTTCTAGAATATGCATGTCCTGTATGGCACACTAACTTGCCCCAATATTTGTCTGACAATATTGAAGTTATACAAAAAAGGGCACAAAAATGTATTTTTCCTGGATTGGGTTACACGGAAATACTTAGACGTGTTAACCTGGATACGTTGAATGTAAGACGGGACAACATTTGTCAAAAATATTTTGATAAAATTAAAGTCGGCACACACAGATTAAATTATCTGCTGCCTGACAAAAGACATATCAAATATAATGTTAGACAACAAAATGTGTACCCGTTACCAGTTACTAGAACGAATAGATTCCGTAACTCCTTTATACCGTGGGCTTTATACAACTGTCAGTAAAAAGGCTATTAATATGGTATGATTTGCGGTATCAAATGTATTTATATTGTATTTGTATGATGTTTTGATGAGTTAATTGTAACCTATTGTAATGTCAATCCAACTCAGTTGAGTTGCTAATAAAACTTGTGTTATTATTATTATGTCCCATTAGTGTATCAGCTGAAGTATCGAATGTACGCACTACCCACGCTAGACGTCTTGCCAGTGCACGTCGATATCATTAGTAGGCTACATTCACACCGACTGCAAATTGTGTCTTCAGGATAACCATAAGCAGAAACATTTGGTGTTTTCTCAATTATCCCTATGTTTTCATGACATGTCTAGAGACCATTTAAATAACCCTGGCTTGTCGGAATGCACAAGCACAGTTGTAAAATTTGACTTTCAAAATGTGTGAACGTCGGCGTGAAGTAACCCCTAACGACAGCCTTCTTCGTAACCCCTACCCCCAGCCTTCTTCACGCATATAGGAATGTGAAAGTGTATAAGTGTAAGGGGTGTATGTGTGAAGGGTGTATGTGTGAAGGGGTGTATGTGTGAAGGGGTGTATGTGTGAGAGGGTGTATGTGTGAGGGTGTGTGTGAGGGTGTATATGTATAAGGGGGTGTATATGTGAGAGGGTGTATGTGTGAGGGTGTGTGTGAGGGTGTGCATGTATGAGGGGGTCTACGTGCGAGTGGATGTACGTGAGGGGGGTGGCGATGTACTGGGGTCACATATGGTGCAAATCGTTTCTTGGTCCGCCACCCACAACCGTGCAACTATGTGTTCAGTGGGAATACTTCTACATCTAATCGTCATTCTCCTGTGACCATTTTGGTTACAATCTGCGCCCGGAGGCCATGTGATATCAGTACACCAAACACCGACATTCAATGCGCATTGTACCTATTACATATGCTTTCCACCCAGGGTGAATGAGAGGGTCCCATGAAGTAAGTAAGTAAGTAAGCAAGCAAGCAAGCAAGCAAGCAAGCAAGCCAGCGAGCCAGCCAGCCAGCCAGCCAGCCAGCCAGCCAGCCAGCCAGCCAGCCAGCCAGCCAGCCAGCCAGCCAGCCAGCCAGCCAGCCAGCCAGCCAGCCAGCCAGCCAGCCAGCCAGCCAGTCAGTCAGTCAGTCAGTCAGTAATTATTTATGGGAAATGGGAGTACTTAGTTCAAGTATCCTCTATTTAGGATTGGATGTGAACTCTAAACTCATGATGACTGATCAGTCAGTTTAATCCTTTCGGATATAGGGTATACCTGTAAAAAAGAGGAAGGTTTATATGAGTTGCCTAAAAGTGACTAACATATATATTGGACAAGGCTACGCGTATATACCGGAAGCACAGGAGTGCATGCAGCTGTTATAGTCCCATGTCAATATACATTAAACAAATATCACTTATGCAAGATTGACTATAGCAGTTGATGTTCTCCCTTCTGTCCTGTTAAAAATGATTAATATATTTAAAAAAAAACAATTTTTGTAGATGGTATACATTTAAATGCGAGAGGGACCCTGTTGTAGTTGAAAAACATGAGATATGCAGTGAGAAAATATGGTTTGAAATGAAAAAATAAACATAAGTAGGGCATGGCGAAACTGTGGTGCAGCCCGCAGTACCGCTACTGCTGGCCACCTCACACCTCCACAACCCTCGTGACATTGTTTATTAATAACTGTAACTTAGAACTATTCCCTGGTTGGTAAACCTGTAAAATAACAATAATAGTTCATTAAGGTATGCCTAAACCTGTCATAGCACCGTAGCACAAGGGACAGACACATGCGACACCGCCCGGACCAGCACCGCTGAGGCCCGACGAACCCCATATGTAATCTAAACTCCATAACAACTAAACAATTGTACACCTGCAAGGAATCATAAGTTATGTCTAGAATAATAACTATCACAATGCAGTTGCACAACGGACAGACATGCGCGAAGCGGGTGAGGGGGTGAGGGGGTGAGGGGGTGGGAGGGTGGCATCGATAATATCCAAAGTTTATTAATATTATTGAATTTTTTACATCGCACTTCCCCATCACAAGCCTCCACGGTCACATCACACTTCCCCATCACAAGCCTCCACGGTCACATCACACTTCCCCATCACAAGCCTCCACGGTCACATCGCACTTCCCTATCACAAGCCTCCACGGTCACATCACACCTCCCCATCACAAGCCTACACGGTCACATCACACTTCCCCATCCCAAGTCTCCATGGTCACATCACACCTCCCCATCACAAGCCTCCACGGTCACATCACACTTCCCCATCACAAGCCTCCACGGTCACATCACACTCTCCCCATCACAAGCCTCCACGGTCACATCACACCTCCCCATCACAAGCCTCCACGGTCACATCACACCTCCTCATCCAAGCCTCCACGGTCACATCACACCTCCTCATCACAAGCCTCCACGGTCACATCACACCTCCTCATCAAAGCCTCCATGGTCACATCACACCTCCACATCACAAGCCTCCACGGTCACATCACACCTCCCCGTCAAAGCCTACACGGTCACATCACACCTCCCCATGAAAAGCCTCCATGGACACATCACACCTCCCCATCGCAAGCCTCCACGATCACATCACACCTCCTCATCACAAGCCTCCACTGTCACATCACACCTCCCCATCACAAGCCTCCACGGTCACATCACACCTCCCCATCACAAGCCTCCACGGTCACATCACACCTCCCCGTCAAAACCTCCACGGTCACATCACACCTCCCCATCATAAGCCTCCACGGTCACGTTACACCTCCCCATCAAAAGCCTCCATGGTCACATCACACCTCCCCATCGCAAGCCTCCACGATCACATCACACCTCCTCATCCCAAGCCTCCATGGTCACATCACACCTTCCCATCAAAAGCCTCCACGGTCACATCACACCTCCCCATCAAAAGCCTCCACGGTCACATCATACCTCCCCATCACAAGCCTCCACGGTCACATCACACCTCCCCGTCAAAGCCTACACGATCACATCACACCTCCCCATCAAAAGCCTCCATGGTCACATCACACCTCCCCATCGCAAGCCTCCACGATCACATCACACCTCCTCATCACAAGCCTCCACTGTCACATCACACCTCCCCATCACAAGCCTCCATGGTCACATCACACCTCCTCATCACAAGCCTCCACGATCACATCACACCTCCTCATCACAAGCCTCCATGGTCACAACACACATGTCCTCATCACAAGCGTACACGGTCACATCACACCTCCCCATCAAAAGCCTCCACGATCACATCACACCTCCCCATCACAAGCCTCCACGGTCACATCACACCTCCCCATCACAAGCCTCCACGGTCACATCACACCTCCTCATCACAAGCCTCCACGATCACATCACACCTCCCCATCACATGCCTCCATGGTCACATCACACCTCCCCATCACAAGCCTCCATGGTCACATCACACCTCCTCATCACAAGCCTCCACGATCACATCACACCTCCTCATCACAAGCCTCCACGGTCACATCCCACCACATAGCAGACATGATGCTAGACCAAATAGTACTTTTCTGAAGGTGTTATTCCAGGAAACGGGTATTTCAGTCTTCTTAGATATTAGTTCCGTTTGGTACACCACACGCTGTATGTGTTACACCACACGCTGTATGTGTTACACCACACGCTGTATGTGTTACACCACACGCTGTATGTGTTACACCACACGCTGTATGTGTTATACCACACGCTGTATGTGTTATAGCACATGCTCTAATTGAGTCGCGACAAAGTCATATTACGTATGTCGTTTAACCACAGAAATGATAGCTAAGACATTTGCTGTTAGTCGGCGACTTCTATAAACTGTATAGACTCTGTGGTCGCGATATTTCCGGAAATCACATTAATAAGGGTGTCAAGTTGCCAAGCTGGGGATTTGCTTTTGACTGGCAATCTTGTAAAAAACCTTGTTACGACAAAGAAACCGTCGCTACTAACAACAAGTGTTTTTTGTCATTAGCATGCCGAGAACGTCTTGAGAAAAGACAGACGTAATTGAATTGAAGAAGACTGCCTTTAAATGTTAGAAGTTCTGATTTGTTTTTCAATTTGGTTTCGCGGTAATAGGCTTTTTTCCTAGAGTGTGAACAACCAGTTTTTGACGTCTTGAATAACTCATGTCTATTCTTAGTTTATTTGGAAAAGAAGCTATGCCGGTGCGTAATAATAGGGCCGGAACGACACAACACGATTACGACATTATATCTACTGTGAGACACACAACACTGACCAAATTATACAGCATTAATAAAACGAATGTTTATTTACCACGAACGAATTATTTATACTGAAAAACAATGACAGTTCTGGGTTTTAAGTAACTAATGCTAATATAAGAAACACTTGAGTAACACACTCCACTCTGTTAAAGGTTCGGGTCTTTTTTGCACAGCTTGCCTGTAAGGGCTGCTATCTCAAATCACATTGTCCGATGTCGTCAGTCCAAAATCTCAAAACACAACATCCGATCTCGTCAGTCCGAAATCTCAAAACACAATGTCCGATCTCGTCAGTCGAAAATCTCAAAACACGACATCCGATCTTGTCAGTCAAAAATCTCAAAACACAACATCCGATCTTGTCAGTCCAAAATTTCAAAACGCAATGTCCGATCTCGTCAGTACAAAACCTCAAAATACAATGTTCGATCTTTTCAGTCAAAACGCAATGCGGTGAACTCTCTGAACTGTCGCCACACGCCACAGTTTAGGACACGAGTACAAAGAGTCAGGGTTTATCTCAGTTGGTAGCTGATTACGCTGCTCCGTTTGAACCAGTCCAATTGTTCCCTGGTGAAACGCAGAGTGAACAGAGATTTTATTATGGAATTGAATTAATTGACGCATACTTAACTTGTCTATTCAATTTAGGAATAAATGTGTTTCGGTGGCAGTCAGCATACAGATCACTACGATACCCGGCTTAGAATAAGTATGACCGTCGCGTGTTTGCAATGTCACAGGGACACCTCCAACTCCCAGTTAGCGTCTGATTGAGTTTGACAGTTCTAGGAGGTGGTTCACAATTACCGTGTTTCTGTGTGATATTTGATATTACATAAAGCAAACGAACAAATTAAAACAACTCTCAATGGCGGCCAAGTAATAAAGGTAGCAAGAACGCCATAAGTGTAAATATGATACTTCAGGACAAACTTATATTAATTGTAATTATATAGAACATAACAGATAAGTAAATACTTTTTTAGTCGCGTCAAGCATAAAAAGAACGTACCCTTTATTTCAACATACTATAATATATAACAACTTTAATTTATAATATTTAATGGCAATGCGATTTGGGTACAAGTATTGTTTCTAACAGTGAGACAGAAACATCACCCACCATAGTTCATGCAGCGACTGTAGAGACTACAAGTTAGTCGTATTATACATAATTATTACTGTTATTAACGCTATAATAATAATAATAATAATATAATAATAATAAATATTATTATTATTACTAGTCGTTTATTTAACATATGTTGCCAGAGAAACCACGTTAGCATTGACATAATATTACAACATAAATGAAACACTTCACATGACTAAAGCAGCTAAACGGGCGTAATATAATTTTTTTTAAACGGAGAATAAGAATAACATAATAATTATAACGTGGTACACAAACTATGTATGAAACACCGCAAGACCAAATGAAAGGTATTGGTACGAAAATTATTCTAGAACAATAGGGCTACATTTAGAAAATGTCAGATTGAGAGAAAGGCGGCCATGGCTATGCGAATAATTGATATACCTTTCCATTATAGCTGCTGGATGACGGACACGATCAGCACAGCGAGTCATGTTATCTAAGCCTAAGGTTACAATTTGTCACACTTTTTGCAGTTCAGCTCATTGTTTTTACGAAGCCGGTGTAGACAGCGTGTCCTAGAATCGAGTGAGGGCGTGTTCTCCGTCCGCGATCTGGACGACTTTCGATGAAGAGAAGAGAAACCTAAACGTTTCCTCTCCACGCGATGCAAGCGGCGATATCTTACAGGAGAACCGTGAATGGCCGCCGGCCAGGACACGAGTCGACGTCATATCCGGCGAACGACAGTCGTTAATCGCGCAGTCACTTAGACATGAGCACAATTACATTGATGACTTCCGCCGTTTTAGAGAACGCTGAACTGAGGAGACTCTTTAGCAAGACTTGTCCATATATTATCAGGCGTGTTGCAACGTGACTGGCGAGGTGAAGAGGGAAATGGCGGTTAAAGTTGCATTCTCACTTCCGCCATGCTTACAATACAAATTTCCAGTGAACCAGCGTTCCCCATACACTAGATATTGTTTTACTCAACTACCTATCAACTTATTTCCACATGTATTTTAAGATAAAAAGGTGTAAAAGAGGAAATATCGAAGTGGCTGGCTAGCGTTTAAAAATTCACTGATTGACTTAGACCTCGTCGAAGGGAATTCCATTTAAAAGCGTTGTCAGGCATGCGCAATGATACATGTAAGCAATACGTTTCCGGCATGCAGAGCTAACCGCCGTTGTCTGTAGTATTCATCGGTTTCATCGTCATCTTGACTGGTTTGGTATGTTTAATAGACGTTTGTGTCGTAAAATCGCATCACACAACATGCCGTGGCATCGTTGAATGCACGTCTTTGATACGAGTATTGATTAATTGAAACATCGACCGTAAAATATGCAGATTTCATGGATGGTGTGGACATGTTCAAGTATTGGACAGTGGTGAGTAATGATAAATAATAATGGTGTTCAAATGTTTATAGAACAATTGCAATGGCAGGTTAAAATTAGCGGTCACTATACTTTAAGCACTGCCTGTTTCAGTGCTGTCAAGCATCAGGGCACTGCTTGAGAGGGAGCATTAACTGTTTTGGCTGTTAGTTTGTTCCAAGGTTGCATTGGGGCTATACAGAGGTAGTATTCATAGATACGATGTCGTAGGCTTGTATCCAGGAACGTTGGACCATTAGTTGGTGCCCTCTGCGCCCAGCAACTAAATCTTCTGTGGCAAAGTGAGTGCATACTGGCTGGGTGTATGTACAGAGGGCTGTTAACTAAGCCGGTGCAGAATTCTGTACAACATATTGAGCGTGAGTTCAGTGAGCCTATGGTGTTCTAGAGAGTGCCAGTTCAGTTGTTGGATCCTTGCAGTCGGGATACTGTGGCGCTGCCAGTCATTGTATAATGTACAGCTATATGCATATCTGGCGGCTCGCCTCTGCACCATGTCTAGTTTGTTGATGTTTTGTTTGGTGGTGGGGTCCCAAATGATAGAAGTGTATTCAACTATTATTCTAACATAGGTTTGATAACAGTATGATTTGACTGGTCTTGGGCATTTGCTGGGATGATGTCTAAGAAAGGTGAGGGTGCTAATTTGTGGTTGTGAATATACTAATCAGAGTTGTTGGATTTAACTGTATTATTCCATAGGATATCACATTTATCTGGGTAGAAATCCATTAGCCACGTCTTCTCCCACTCGTGGAGTCTGTTGAGGTTCTCCTGCAGGTGCACTGCATCTTCCCCCCCGATTCTACGATACACCAGACTGCCATCTGCAACATGCTTTCATAGATATCCCTGCTCTCTCTCTCTCTCTCTCTCTCTCTCTCTCTCTCTCTCTCTCTCTCTATATATATATATATATATATATATATATATATTATTATTATATTATATTATGTATATTATATATATATATATATATATATATATATATATATATACACATATATTATATATAATATATATATATATATATATATATATATATATATATATATATATATATATAAGTCTAAAGGCAGCTTATGTCGACCAGTGCCTAGAGGACCGGCTTATGTAGACCAGGCATATTTTTTTATTTAGTATATTTTTCAAAGATGTAAAACTGGAACATTGTTTCTAATACTAATGTTTAACACATAATGAAAGTTCATCAAAATATTTCAGTAAATAAGGTATATGCAAAAAAATCGGTCTACATAAAACCGCGTATGCATAGATGCCGATTTATGTAGACCGGAGCAACGCCGGAAGCTGCATATATTTAGTTAGCCTTTTTTGCGGTAGACCGCCGAATCTAGTGAACAGTAAAACAGTGTTGCGTAATGTAAACTAAGTCGAAGCCCAAGTTATATTTGATCACGGAATGTATCGATGCGATAACAACAAAGACCAACATTTTATAGACAGTATTGTGCATAAGAAAAACAGCATTGCCGACGGGGGAGTATTTCATACGAGAACGATCTTATTCACGAAACCGAGTCGAACGACACAGTCACAGATCTATCTAGTAGATCTAATAGTAAAACGTTACAACATCCGAAGGCGATACAAATTATTGGGATTGTTTATACTATGGACATTATTGTGGACAATATTTAGTAAGTCTGGATTGTATGAACATTATTATAATAAGCGGAAAATATACGGACACATACGATGCATGATATTTCCGTTTACTCTGTGCCTGTTCAGTTTGTTGGCTGAATCTTTGAAACGAATTAATTCGCTTGCCTGCTATCATAGCGGTCGGTGTAGGAGCATTCCATTCACGCCTATAATAATTACGTTTTTCACTTTTCGTAAGAGTTGGTATTATCGGTATTACAAGTAAGCTGTGCGATAGTTACATATACATTGATGTTTACGACTACATACAACGGTTACATCCTTACGTTTAGCCGTTAGGCATAGCAACAATCCGTAGTATATGTGCTGACGTTTAAGTTTCGAAATCCAAGAGCTACAGTACACATTTAATTAATTGTCTCCACAGTTCTTAAGAATTTGTGTTATCAGGATATATTAAAAGTCAGCTGAACGAGAGTTACGCATACATACATGTATATGCATGTCAACGATTACGTATAACGGTGCATATATTGCCTATGGCTATAATCCGTAGTGTATCTAGTAACGTTTAAAAATCCAAGAGAATCCAGGCTCATCATAAGCCTCCAGTTACATAGGCCTACACCATTTGGACCTCCACCTACAACCCTCAAGATCCAACAAATAACCTTCACTCTTTATTTGATATAGTATATAAGAGATAAAGCAATAAGAGTAACAACTACATATGTAAGATAAAACTGTGAATAGGTATCATTGTTATTAAAAATAAACAAGCGTTCTAGTAGGAAACCCTTGTTTGTTTATATAGGTAGTGTCCAACGTTTCCGCTAGGGAACGGTACCAGTACAGACTAAACTTATTGTTCATGGTAGCATAAGTAGTAAGTTGTTTATAACATAAAGTGTGCTGCAGTTGCTGTACACAATAAATAAACAGTCTTTCTAAAGACTAAGTTGGTTTAAACTAAGAATTGGTTTAAACGAAGAGTTGATTTTGACAAATCGTAATATGGCACCTGGCAAGCGGCAAGTGAAGGCAAGGAGGCACTTGGTGTGTAATCACTGCCACAGCTTGGTGGATTTTACCGTATCGGGGTGCGGAAAAACTTGGTCAGAGACAACGGAGGAAGGGTTTACGTTCCAATGTTTAGGGTGTTGGAAAGTGGACTGTCTGACAGCAGAGTTAGCTAGGCTAACGGATATTGTGAAGGGGAAGCAGAGTGGAGGGAGGGTGATTGCAAGGACAACAAATGGAGAAAGAACAA